>OW203763.1:5385187-5553683 GCA_934045905.1 Leuctra nigra
CAATTTAATGAACTTAATTATCACTCTCGTATGTATCATTAGTGCTTTTATTTGATTTTGTCATGTCTTTAAATAATCATATAAAAGACTAGCGTGTCGTTTATATAGAGGGTCATTACAAACAATTAGTTCCCAAATAATGCTCTGTCAAAACAATACAAAATGTAGTAAAAAATAGATTTTCTTCGTAAATATATAAAAACTCAAGATTGACTGATTCGAAAGATTTTTTTTTTTCTAGAAAACGAGACCATTTAATAACGGTCATAGAAAAAAGCAACATAATTCCTCTAAGAAATGATGAATCGCCTCACTTCACAATTTCTTAAAATAATTATATATATTAAAACGCGGGTGTAATTTCGGTTTCAGTCTATACATATCTGTCGGTCGGTGCTTCAAGTAGTGCCAAAATGTCTGTGGCAAAATAATTAAAATCCTCACCCTCATTCAATCTATTATCTCTATAGAAAATCAAACAAGACATAGCAAAAGAAGCAACCCCTTTCACTATTTTCACTTCTACCAAACATCTCAACTAACTAACACAAAAGTGTTTACTTCATTGTCTACTATGTTTACATCCTTCTATCAACCCATTTTACTTGACAACGATGGTTAACACCTGATACAGTCCATTAACAAAACTGTCATTCCTTTTGTGAGCCGATCGTCATGTAATATAATGAAGTCTTTAGGCCTGTTTCAAGGGAATTGTGTGGCAGATGTACATGGCGAAGACTCGTGTCCAGTCAATTGTCCAAGAAGAACAGAAGTTCAAGTGTTCCGAGCTTCTTCCATGCCATTAACCATTGATATATTGTCTATAATGCATGGCATTTAGTACTCCATCACACCACGAGTGAGTAGTGACTAAAGCTCTGGACAAAGACTGAAGGGATGAGGCGCTACCTATAACAGGATTAAGGATGGTAGAGAATTTGACGGTGCCTTCTGCTGATTGTATGCCAGATCACTGGTCAGACTCAGTTATAATGCATGCAAAATGAATCAAATATTTTCTCAAGAAAACGCTAGCTGAATTTTAATTTACGAGCAAAAAGGTTTCAAGAAATTAAAATTTATATTTAATTTATATGGACAATATGCCCAATTGCAATCAGATACCAATCCATCTATGTATATTTAGTGTATTTTAACATAATTACAAAGTATATGTGTATTGCACCTGTATTGCACCTATGTATTGCACCTAGTCAAGTCTTGGGAAAAAATAATATGTAACAAACATTTAGAACAAAGCTCTACAAACATAGCAATATTGTAATATCGACATACGTATACATTTATACAAATACATCGCTGAACAGTTAATATGCTAAATAAAAAATATGTGATTTCTTATAGAATTTCGAATTATTGTACATAATATGCACTTTTTTCTATACTAACTGTGTACGATATATAGTAGCGACTTGATTGGATTGTATTAGTGTAATTCTCGATACCGATCCTGTAATTATGATTATTTCGCCAAATGTATGAATGGCCGAATATTTTTATTTGACCAGGGTGGACAACACATTAATAATACCATAGACAATTCACATTGTCAAACCAGACATACTATAAGGCATACATTTCTTAACCGCCAGCCTGATGCCCGAATAAATCATTTAAATTTTCCGAACTATTTTAAAAATATATTTTTCGACATTTCTCTGTCACTCAGCTGTAACTACACTTATGATGACCATTTAAGTATTTTTCCTACTGGAATGAATGTTTCTAAAAGCCACCGCCAAAATGTTCGAAGGGCTTATGTCTCAAACAATTGTCAAGATTTCAATGGTTAACCAGCTAATCCCCGGGCCTAATGTGGCACCTTGTTTGAGTTCATTATAAGAAACCCGATAATTGTAAGGCCTGCAAACAAACGACAACGAAATGAAAGCATATGGCTGCAGCCAGTTGGCGATTCTTATCTTATTCCACCTGGTACAAACACCAATATGTGCAAATCTGTGTTTTCGTGTGTGTCGAAAATAATTGAAACGCAATAAAATTATAGTTTTTCATATCAGGGAAACACATTTAAAACAACCAGTTACAATATCGAAGGTTTTCACATGCTCAGCAAATGGCGAATACATGTGACTGGTATTGATGGTGGAACCCTTCTTACCTCTACGGTGGAACTCTAGGGATGATGATGGTGAAATATCAGTATATTTTAAAAACGTAGAGTTTGTTTCAATAATTTCTGTCCAGTCATCGTAGTGTAATTAAAATATGTGGTAATTTATACAGGCATGTCCGGCGTTACTAATTTGCAGACTAAAAATACAGTGCGTCGTGTCTAATGTCCGTCCGTCCAGCCTGGTAGCTCAGTTGGTAGAGCTCTCGCCCGGTCAGTGAGAGGTCCCGGGTTTGAGCCCCGGTTCGGCCGGATATTTTTCACAACACACTTCTTATTTTAAGTTAATTTAATACTTACCTATATATAATTTAAAAAAATAGTAAGTCAACATCAATTGTTAGATTAAATTGAATGAATAAAAAACAAAGTGTGATGGTGGATATCAGAATATGTCATTAGAATCATAATCATGAAATGTGAGCGGTATCTAGCACTAGCAGAATAGACTAATTGTATAATTCTTAAGGATACCTTGTCACCTCTAAGTCTAATATTTCATATTAATTAAATGATTATACTTCTAATGGTGTTTCAGTGTTATTTTGAGATTAATATTCATGAATGGGTGAAGCTTTCAGAGTAATAGATAACCACCCTCAGCCATCGTTGGAGAAGACATTTTGGAGACATAGCCTAAGGAATCAAGAGTTTTGTGCCAGGGTAGATCAAAATACACTTTTCAGTATAGAAGGTGAGTATTATTAGTAAGATGGAAGCCCCGAAACATGGCGGTAGCTCGTCATGCTTCTGAGATGTCTCGGCTTTTCCATCTTCCATAATAATTTTATCATGTGAGGATGGCGGAGTGTTCTTGGATTTCTGGATTTTTGGATTTGTATCTATTTAATATTATTTTTTCACCAACACCGGGCGGCGGGCAAGTGAAAAGTTTTTGCCATGGGTGCAAATCCCGATCATGATTTTTAAATCACGATTATCATGGATAAAATTGGTTAAAACAAAAGATCTGGCCCCTGATGGACTGGTCCAGAGTGTTGTAAGCGGAAATTATAACTATTTAGGTAAGCTTCCTACAATGCTGCAGATAGACAGACGAACACTATTGGAGTTTTCCACACATTCTTAGATCGTATTATAACTGATCTTTCCAATTTTTAGTTTTCATGGGCAACTAAATTAATTGAAGTTATAGTTTTAAACCGGTTCTTATATTTTTACAATATTTCTTAATTAAAACATACATAATCATATAAGTGAAATTGAATTTCCATCTCTTCTTTTTCGATAATAAACTTCAATTTAATCCAGCAGGACAATTTGTTTTATATTGTAGCGGAACGTTAATATTAGGATAGTTATAGTATATATCTTCTTTCTGATGTAGCATGATGGGAAGGATGGAACTATCCCAGCATTTCGCTTTCAATAAGAATACCACTCAATGAACTAGTCATAGGTGGTCATGACGGAGATCAAACCCGGTCCTTCCGAACGCCCGCTTACAACAACTGCTACGGTTTTTACATAAAAATCAGGTTTGGTTTATAACTTTCTAGGATTCTACAAGGCTTAATCGTAAATACTAAGTCGTTTTATGCTGGTAGGACGTCTTAAGGTAGAAGAAAAAGGGACAAGTATAGCTGCTAATTATACTAACGGCGTGTTTTGGCTAGGTCAGGGCCTAAGTCACTCTCTTGGTATACGATACGATACTCCAATATCATCTCTTTAATACCTCTTCAGACACGAACTATTGCAATAAGGACCGAAGATCTTATTGAAAATATCCCATTGAAACTGCGTAATATATTATTCAATCATGATTATATTTCAAATGTGACAGTTGACTATATGTGTGAACAATATATCGTATTGATACGTAAAAACAGGTTGCACTAAGTTTGGTCAGTCTCTAACGACAAACTTACAACCAATCCATCCCGTCCATAGATTGCATCGAGATATTTGATGACGGCGGTTAAGTTGCGAAATAATTGTGAACTTGTTTTGGAAACATGAGAAGTAATCAATTTCCATCTGCCCTGTTACTACATTTATATGACACGTCTTCCAAGTAAACCAAAAGAAACAAGTTTATTGCATCGGACAGTTGTCTGAATTGAAGAGAAGAAGACTTGCCACCCTGTGGAGTATTCCACTTGCAATTTCATTGGAAGGAAATTCCCCAACATTCAAGCACCACTTTCCAATGTAGAAAGAGTTCGGAAAATATGTATCGATTTTATTCCCTTTCCCTATCCCTATCCATATTTTATTCTACTACTTTCTGCGACACATTCAATCCTGCTTGATTAATAACCAGCTGACCTGCCCGGCGGGCGTTGCTCGTGCCGGAGGGAGGAGGGGGGGGGGGGGGAGCGGGGGGGGGGGGGGGAATTTCGGAAGATTGTTTCGTAAGTTTTAACACCTGATAATGTCAAAAAGTGAAATTATCTCTGGTACATTCTGCCTTTAAGCTGAATTTCTTCAAGTAGTGGTGATTTGGGGGAGGGGTTGAGTAGCCTGAAATGTGGACAGGTTAACGAATTAGTACTTGTGTGCAAAATTTTATCGAGGTCGGTCAATGGTGTAGGAGTATGTGGCCGCAAGTGTCAATGTAATATTTTCAATTGGGGTGGTTTTTTCAATTAGAGGGGGTTTGGCGATGGGGGTAAGTACCATACGATGTGCGCAGGACCCCATAGAAACTCCATGCCAAGTTTGGTGGAGATCGGTCAAAGGGTGTAGAAATGTATGCAGAACAAACACACATACAGACATACACACAGACATTATACTTTATATATATAGATATATAGATTCTATAGTATCTCCCAATCATCCTTTCAATCATCAGACGGAAAATGATGCGACTGCGTTAACTTGTTACTTCATTTGTTTATGGCAGAAATTAAGCGCTAACTATTATATTCAGTTCCCAAAAATATGCTAAAAGATGAAAATAATTGTGAACTCTCCTCCCCCCCTCCCCCCCCCCCCCCCCCCCCCCCCCCGGGTCTGTTGATAATATAGTAATAGAGTAGACCACATAACTTCATTGAAATACTGATACATGAGATCTCCAATAAATTGATAGCTACCTGTTAATTAAAAGTGTAAACAAGTCTTGTTCTGTCTTGTTTGACGCACCAATAAACATAAAAAAGAATTGCGTTTATTGATTGTCTGCAATTTGGGAGAGGGACACATCATTTGAATAAC
The DNA here is from genome assembly GCA_934045905.1 of Leuctra nigra. Classification (NCBI taxonomy): domain Eukaryota; kingdom Metazoa; phylum Arthropoda; class Insecta; order Plecoptera; family Leuctridae; genus Leuctra; species Leuctra nigra. The sequence goes on from OW203763.1 coordinate 5,390,532, forward strand.
AATAATCCAAGACGCCAAGGCTGACTGAATAATTTTTTCTGGTCATTTCGATTTTTTCGAGGCCTTATTTTTGGAAGTGGTTCTCTTGATACACCTCTAGCAATGTGAATTCTTTATTTGAAGGTTTACATCTTTTAAAGGTGCACAGCAATTTCTCTATGGATTAAAACATCTGCTTTTAAGCAGATGTGATTCTTTTCTCCATGGCCCGTGGAAAACATTAGTTCCTACTGTCACTTTATACTTGATCGCTTATTGACCTAAATTTTATTATTTTTAGAACCTTAAATTCGAACTGCTTATGGAAGGTGGGTGGATTTTAGAAAAGGGACGTCGTTGGTTTCAGAAGGAACTAATGTGTAACTATTGTCAAGGAGAGAGGTAAGATCTAATGGGATTGACAATAAAGACTACATCTTCACGCCTTCCAATTAAATTTCAATTTAGCTAAAGGGAATGGGTTTAAAGCGAAGAACTGGCATTGCTATTCAGAAGTGAATTTTTTAAAAACACAACATATCTGAGTTTTTATCTTCATCTCTACTTTACGACGATCTTTCAAGGAATCAGATCAAAAGATACGCCGTTATCTTTATCTTCTTTCGACTTGTTTTTCGATCGCCGTAGGAGATTTAGCCAAGGTTTTTAAATGTCGCTCCAAGGCATTCTTGGGACGGACCTCAGAAGACGAGCTCACAACCCGACAAACTGCAGCAGCGTGCAGAAGGCGCGGGTTCGAGATAACTAGGCCGATAGCAGGATCATGTTACACAATAGTTTCATACCATGCCATAATTATAATCAAAATATTATCCATAAGTAGTTATAAGAATCATTAGTCTTAAGACGTTACCACCTGCATTGTTACTATTTGTATCCGAAATAATCATTCAAAATCATTCAACAAAACGCTTCGTTAAATAAGCAGCAAATGAAATAGCAAACTAATATCATGTAAGATCGTTCTTGTCATAATAAAAGTGTTGAAATGAGATATTGTCTCGTGCGACATTTTCATATGGAGGCGCCGTCTTTTCACTTTTGCTGGTAGAGTCGGCCACCGCCAGAGGGAACTATTAACCTGTTTGTGAGGAGCAACACTGACTACTGCTGCCATCTGTCGCCACACTGAAAAGTAAAAGGGTAGAGAAAAGAAGGAAAGAAGGAAAGAAGGAAAGAAGGAAAGAAGGCCCGATGTCAATTTCAATGATTATTGAGGTAAGCTCAAAAACCTAGTCATTCATCATCCAATCATAATAGCGTCACCAAAGATACCAATCATTTTGTAAGAGAATACTTCAATATAATTGTATTCATATCAATTCAATTTGAAAGTTTGATTACATGATTCCAAAATTGTGCAAATCGGGAAAATTTGAAGAATATATTTGAACTAAAGTTACACTATTATTTAAAATTTAACTTGTATATACAGTACACCCTTTAGTAGAGTACAAACAACATAATTCTGTAATAAGGAATTACAAAAGTCATTAACAAATTGCAAACATACCCATAAACTTACACAAATGTTGTATATTTTTCTTTATCTAATTGTATATTGAAGTTCAATTTACTCAATTTTTTTATAACTAGGTATCAAAGGTTCTTGGCAACATATTAGGTATATGGTAAGTCACACAGGGAATTATCTGGACTATCAAATGATATTCAAATTAGTTATCCAAACTTGGTGTTGCTATTATTATCATCAGTATTTGGGCGTTTATTAATTTTTAGTAAAACTGATATCTCCATTTAATATAAAGTACCTACTTATGAATCCATGTAATAATAAATGTCCATGTATATCCATGTAATACACATGTAATACCATGTATTATGGTATTACTGATACACACTTCTTCACAGCCAATAGGCACATGTTTGTGTAATCAAATCTTGTCTCCAAAGACTCTCCTTAGCTAAACTGAGAAGTAGAAGTCGAAAAGAGTCAGATTCTGGATGTTATGGATGGGAACCCGCGGACCAGCCAATTCTGCCGAACTCCTGTGTTCTTGCTGGTGTTGCCCGAATATAATTCGCATCTCATTCTCTTGAGACCATTTCATGTTGCTCTTCAGATGCAATTAGAAACCTAAGTTTCATCTCTGATACAGCCAGTAAACGAGGGGGTACCCAAAAGTAACCGGAATTTGAACGTGACGCTCAAAATATAAAAAGTAACGGCGATTTTCCGTGATAAATAAAAATAAAGAAAGGAAACATTTTAATTTCTGATAGAAAAACTGCAGCTCATTTTGTGTTAAAGCTTTAGATAGTATATTTAAGGCACTTGCTGAAAGTAAAATGCAAGTCAGAGAGTGTTGTTCCCGTTTTTAAAATAGCGGCATGTCCTTTCAAGTCCAAGCTTGACTTTGGTGAACTTTAACTAGCAATGACGATTTCGGTTGTGATTTTTGAGACGATGACAGGGATTTTGCACTAAGAATTTGTTCCTGCTTGACAGACTGTGCATTAACAGTTATCACGCTCTGAGCTTGTATTCCGGAGGCCCGGGTTTGATTCCCGCGGCCGTCCTTCCTGACTGGGGTTTTTTCGTGGTTTTTCCTCAGTCGACAGGTAAATGCGGGGAAGGGTCCCTACTAATAGGCCACGACCGCCTCCTTCCCACCGTACTTCCTTATCCACTCTTCACCATCATCTCCCAATCATCATCATAATCATTCATCCGTCGCGCCATTAGCCTCGCAGCAGAACAGTGCGACGTTAAGCCCCAGAAAAAAATTAACAGTTATCATATTGACGTTTTGAGAAGATTGCATTACAATGTGGAAGATAGTGGCCGGAAATATGGAAAAGCAGTGACTTTTTAAATTTTGAGCGCCATGTTCAAATTCCGGTTACTTTTGGGTACCGCCCTCGTAGGTATTGGGTTGTATTGCTTCTCTCTCGTTGCCTTACCCTGATTATCTCCGGCCCACTTAGAAATCAGTTTAATTTTAATATAAATAACAATTCAAAATTACACACTATCACTCAATTACAATTGAATTTAACAGACCATAGCGTTGAAATCATAGAACTGTATCTTCATTCTGAAGTGAAACACTGGAATGTGTATTTAGTGGTGCATCAAATGCACATAAGCCACAATTACATGTATTTCTGTTTTATGAAGAAAACGACAGTTTTGAACATTAATGTGTTTCTTTTTTATGTCGATTCCGGAAAGGAAGGTCGTTTTTTCTTCCTTTCATTAATAATGTGTTAATTTGCTTATTTATGCTGCATGCGAAAGTAAGTGCATTCCTCGTTGTTTGCATGACAGCTTTCACATATTCCTTGTTGTTGGTATAGAGGTGTGCAGTAGCTGTGAAGTCAAGTAAACAAATACAATGTCGTGATTATCACTTGCAATTTGCTTCACAAAATAGCGGATACCAGATACCACCATGCTCGTTTCATTTGTATACATAAACATTATAATTATAATATTTTCATTTAAAATACATTCGTTATGGTTTTAAAATATAGAAATAAATAGCCGTAAAAACAAGTAATTTAGAAAATATTTTAACACCAAAAATGTGTAAATACTATATACACATTTAAAGACCATTCTTAGGTAACTATTCCTAGTTTCGCGTGAAAACTATGTTAAGGTGGTGGCATTGATCGAAACGAAGGTCATCAAGGTAACCTTGAATATTCACTCTAATGTGTTTCAAAATTCTGGTCCTTTTTTATAAGTATGTATTTTAAATGCTATGACCCGAAATTAAACATATTTTTTTTTATAATTTTTCTTCACCGCCTTCACAGTGAGTTCACAATATATCACACGCTCACACGCTCACACGCTCACAATATATGACATTTTAGATTAGTAAAAAAAATACCCATAATTGTTTAAATTCATATAATATATTTTGCCATATTTTATTACATCTATTTTTGAACATTTGATATGTTGTTTTTAAGATTTTCATCTAAAGACTAGGGTTAGGTGTTTTTTCTATTACTCACGGCATCTTGGACTAATGTTTTTTTTTATGAACTGTCAATGTCAAATGCTATAATTGTGAAATGTTTTTATAGCTAGAATTGTTTGGTTTAATTAGATCCTGAAGAAGAACGTAAATATACGTTTGAAACGTCGGTTATTTTCCAATATATAACTTTAAAATGTATACACAGTATTTCCATAAAGAGAAACACAAATATATATATATATATATATTATATTAATATAGTTACACCCCCCCCCCTCCAAAAAAAACTTTAAAAAACTTTGTAATTAAACGGACACAGTATATTCGCGTCATTATAATTTTTAGGTTATTCACTTTGCACACTGACACCTGTGGAATAACTTACATTGTCATTACTACAAAATCAAGTAGCAGTGAAGGAACTAATGAACCAAGATAATCTGTCTCAACTATTCGAATACAGATCGATGATTGAACAAATCTTGAGATTCTCGTGTTTGGAAATACGAGCTGATGCTAACCACTCTCGGAGATATCTAAAGCAAAATGTGGTTAATCAGGAGCCGGTAGGTAATTGCAGACATCCACTAAAGTAAGTTCTTCTCGTACTGCATATTCCAGTACTGCATACTGCTTACATCATTCATTAGTCATTACTGCTTCATTGCGCTATAGTCGTTTGCTTTTCAACAATAACTGCAGTATCGATAATGGTGAGTAATAGTAGTTGCGCAATAGTTAAAAGCTCTCCCGTCGATAAGAAAATGTGAGAAATATGGTAAAACAAAAACGATCAATTCCTGAATAATGAAGGTTATGTAAGTCTTGAAGTTCTGGGAGCCATTCTTGATCCAAAAGAACAAGGAGCTACTACCGCAGAAACCAGTAACATATTGAAGGTTAGTTTAACAATATTTCATTTTCATTTTCCCTGCCCTTCAGACTGAACGGCTGAGAGTGTTCGACATCATAATAATGACCCTTTTTATAGAACCTCATACAAGTATATCGAAATTTATTGTACGCTTGACTAAATCTCAGCCAATTTAAACGTAATTATATGAAATAATACAAAAATTACATATTATTCAAAACCTGCATAATCATTATTATTTTAATTTAATAATAAATATGAAATCAAAAACTGGTTATGGCGTTCCCTGAAGTAGTTGTTGTGCTATTTTCATTTTCTATTATAATTACCATGGACGTTTAATACAATAATGTTCGAAGATTTTTCCTCTGTATAATTATTTATTATTTTGATGATTTTATTGTGATAAATTAATTTCAATGTATGATTTAGATTATTGTTTCTTATTATGTGAATGTTATGTTATTTATAATTTACCAATAAATGCTCGATGTGTGTTCTCCACTAACAAGCACCTCCAGGGTGCTTTGGGTTTATCGATGGTTTTCTGCTTTAAATGTAATGTGTGTTTTTCTCAATAAATATTAATAATAACAACATATATTGACATTGTTCTTGCAATTTTTAATTCACAGGTTTTGTGTGTACCTTTGAATGTAAAACAATACCTAATTATTAGTATTATTGACTTTTCTCAAAAATCAGATTTTACTTGCTGGGTATTATTTTGAGAATTTGTTCACTGAGGAGAAGCATTCTAAGAGAAATTCAAAACTTAAAGGAGCCAATAATTTGGTTATCCTTACTAGTAGTAATTATCAAAAAATTAAGAATACAAAATTCTCATTAATTACAGACATACATAAGATTGAATGCATTTAACGATATGCTTGAAATATGCATAGGCATTATGTAAGTTCATTGATGATTATCAAGGATGATTATCAATAAACGTATTTAGCATGTACAGAGAAATTATTTTAATCATAATAATCGTTTACGAGAATGAGAGCCTAGTTGCAGGACAGTGAGACGTTAAACACACTTGAAACACCTCTTACCAGAAGTATTCTGAACTAGGATAATGGCGGCGTATGAATGAGAATGACTATACGAGGATGATTCAGAGATGATGAAGAAAGGGTAAGATTGAGCAGTGGCCTATGTAGGGAACCGCCCTAGTATTTGCCTCTCGACTGAGGGAATCCAAGAGAAAAAGGAATTGGAAGGACGGCCGCGGGTAGGAGTGCGGTACCCCTGATCCAGCTTTCACAGGGTCGTAAGTAGTTCTGACTTGTTTTGCAAAGGTCGAACTTTAATTGTAATAACATTCCGATTCAGCTACACATAACTTTTAGGTTATTGACACACTATGAAGAAACTGTGAGATACATGAATAGATAGATATTAAGGTTTATGGCGCTCAACGACGAGGTTATCAGCGCAAAAGAAACTATGAACTATGACAAACTGTTATTGACAAACAAGCATTCAACACGTTGACAATTTGTCTAAAGACAGGAGTAACTTTTCTGTTCTGTAATCAGATATATGATGAGTAGTATAAGTAGTGTTCAACGGCGCGTCAACAGCGAGATCATTTTGCGCACATTTAGATTATGTTAACTTTGTTGAATTCTAGGGAGGACACGGGGAGGGGTCGACCTAACGGGCCCGATCCGGGGGAGTCTGAAACTGGTGGGACAGCCAGTTCAGAATGGAGAAAGACCGGGAGGGGGGAGGCTTCGGGCCGGTGGGGCCCGATTTCAGGGGGATCACCATCTCGAGTGGGGAGGCCGGCCCAAGGGGCCCGCGAGTTTGTGGAGGGCATGGGCTAGGTCGATCCTGAACGGCACTTAGTTGGGTAGTGTAGTAGTAGTTAAGCACTATAATACGGCGCGTCGACAGCGAGGTAATTTTGCGCACAGTATAAGATTTTGTTAACTTTGTCGAATAGGGAGGACATGGCGAGGGTTCAAAACATGTGGGAAAGCCAGTTCAGAATGGTGACGGACTGGTGGAGGGAGAAGGGGGGGGGGGGGGGGGGGGGGGGGAAGGGAAGCTTTGGGCCGGTGGGACCCGATTTCAGGGGGTCACCATCACGAAGGGTCCGCGAATTTGGGGAGGACATGGGAGTGGGACTAGGTCGACCCTGGACTGCACTTAGTTGTGACCAACTCGTAATGTGAGTACCACTGCGTCAAGGTAGCAGTCCATCGGTGAGGAGATAATCAGTCTTCAGACGTTGATTATTATAACCTATAGGTGTACAGAAAGGACTTATGTTGTTATGTTGTGGACTCACGAGTTTGTGATAGACTCGTGTATATACACGAAGAAGAAAGTTAGCCTATTACATACACCAGGCAGTCCAAGTAGAAGAAGGTAGGGATTAGGGGATTAGGGAAGAAATCCTGTCCAAGGAGAAGAAGAAAGTGGGGAAGACATTCCAGTAAGTAAAACGTAGGCAGTATGCTAAGAAGCAGTATGTGAGTTCACCTGCTGATGATTCGCAAGGAAAGGTTGTGTTCTGGGGGGGTGGGGAGGGAGGGGGGGTAGGGGGAGTGCAAGAAGGAGATTAAGGGGAAGGAATATTAATGGCACGCGCCGATCCAAAACCAGGTTTTTTATTGCTTTATTAAACTTGCGATTGCGATTTGAATGAGTCGAGATGGAGAGAAATGCTGACCACGGGACGCGTCTAGATGAACAGCTGAGTGACTTCACTCTCGACTCATCTTGCGCGATTTGTTCTCGGAAAACAAGCAAATCAAATTGCCAGACAATTAGAGATGAGTGTTAGGATGATTGATCATCAAAAGCGTCACTTCTTCTTAGGTATTTTCTTTTTCTAGGAGCCATCTTTTAATGCACAAATAAACGGTTGAGAGCATATTTGAAAATATTCGTCAGGAAGAAAATAGTTTGTTTGGTAAAATAGTACCTAGCTGGATTCCGTTTTTACTAAATAAACAAAATTTATTAATGAATGAAATAATATCTTAATAGATCTATCAGCATTCCAATAGATATTCCCAAAAGTGATCTGAAATTCACCTCAGAAATACAAAGGCAGACTTGGGGGCCCAGCTCGTGGCATTTACATCCCCGGGGCAGCTGGGGGGTGCAGATGATACTTTTGCCAATCAGCTATTTGCTCCTGCAGCCCATGGAGTATTACGAATAAATACAATTTAATATTAAAATAAACTTGTCACTAGTAATCAAACTTTCCAGACTAAAAAGTGCAAGAAACGTTTTCATAAAAATAAAATAGCGGATTCAAAATCACGATTTAGACCAGATGTACAAATGCATCCAAATAAGTTTTTGACATCCTCATTGTCTGTCGCCATTGACTTGGCTATCTATTTGTCCTGCCGATAACTATAACATTATAGGGATATTGTAACACTGCAGGGTCTCATTTCAACTTGTTAAAACGGCTTGTGAATTTGATACAATAATTTCTAACTGATTTCAATTGTTCTAATAACACGACGATGAACCATAACTCTGCCCATACTTTTAGCAAATATAAATCAATATTTAGTTGTTTGATGTTCATCTTAATATAATTATTACGAGGAAATCACTTTTACTTTTTAACAGAGTTATACAATTTTAATAGTTTCCCTTAGTAAGATAACCTATACCTATAATTATCTTAATCGTGGTTAATACAGCCATCAGCACAAAAATAATTGAACTGCCTCTTCGCTTCCTTTATCCCTTTTAGTAATCTTCGATGATGGCTTATATTATTATTATTAATTTTGCTATTCAGCACACAATAATTAATTAGATTTCAATTATTATTTTACATAGGTAGGAAGACTACCAATTTTATTTGGGTGGTCCATTCAAGGACACTAAGCATTTAATATTACGAATTATTCAAAGGGATTAAAGTTAAGTGTCTTTGAAGTTGACTTACATGTACCACCAATTAAATGGGCTTGCTCTCCGTTGGTGATAAAATAAATATTCCAGTGAGATGATATTGGTAATTGCATTGTACGTGATCAGCTTGACAAAATCATTTAATAATATTCAAGCTATGATAAATGAAAAGTTCTGGATGTCTCTGAGGGTAGTGAGACTTCCTCCAACTTAGAGGTTGGGGGTTCGATGAATAATCAGGTCGAACTTCCAATTCATATACGAAATCGGTATGAATATAGAATTTCCTATAAGCATATTACGTTCATTGGATCACATAACATGCTAAATTATAATTGATTACATCATTTATCCTAATTATAATTTGCAATTTATTTTGGTAAAATCAAGTGTGTATAGTAGGTAATCATATTTAAAGGTATCAATTTTTGAATTCTTCATTTTATCGAGTTATTTTTCATCGTTCAGTTTTATGCAAATCGTTAAAAATAACCAGACAGCTTTAGGGCAAAAATTAATGTTCTAAAAAATCTATTAAGTTGAAATCACGCATGGCGGAACATCGGCATGTGGTAATCAATTTATGGCAGATTTATAATCGATATCTTATGAAAGGAGATCATTTCCATAGCGACCAATATCTTAGAAGACCCATGATCAGGATCGAGACCCAACAAGAGATTAAGTTATAAAATAGCCGTATTTTTGCGTGACTTCAGTTTGGTTAGACTCTGGGGTTGATTACGAGGTCCACGAACTTTCAAGGCTACACAAAATTTCAGGTTTCACTTTTCATAAAATCGCATAAATTTTCACTTTAGCTATTAAAAAGAGTATGGCTGATGATCTAATTCATAACTTTTATCACCAGTCAAGAAATATGAATTTTCAAGCATTCAATTGCCATACTCACTTGGTGTGATTCCATGATAATTATAGGATGTGAGGTTCCAAGTCGGTGTGTTTTAATTGCATATCACAGAGAATTACTTATAAAAAACACTACCGGTTCCTTGAAATCAAGTATCTGAGAAGTTGCATGATTGATTCGCTAATGAGGAAGATCGTATAGAGGATAGCTACACGATGAACAACTCTGATGTTGGAATGATTTTCAAAAAGACAGGTGATACAATGAAATTCAAGACGGAGCCTTTTAAAACTTTCAAATCTTTTAACGTTTTGAGAACAGTGAAGGCTCGATAATGAGTTGAGCTGTTTCATCCTCTGAAGATTTGGCGAATTTGTCAACTTGATCAAAACGTCGGTGTTCATTTTAAAGCAAAACGAAGGAAATGTTTAAATAATTAATACTGTAGAGAAGATTTCAAGCAAGAATGTTTATCCCACATTTTTCTCTAACACTGAATGGTTCAAAGTCATCAATCGTTAAGAAAATAATTAGACGCCACTTTCTGGATACATTTTGTCCAATCTGGAATAACTTGTTTTTATGGAGAGGTTTCAACAAAAGAGAGCAAATTTTTGTGTTGTTAAAATATTTCAAATCTGTGTGTGAACGTTTTATTTAATTGGAATATTTCCAATTGGTTCATGCTGTGTTTCTGTTTGTACGGAATTCGAGCAACAAAAAGCCGACAATTGCTCCATCTAAAATGAAAAATGTCAACTATTTATTCTGAAGAACTTGAAATCATTGCTTCAGAAATCTGACCGTGTTTGTCCCAAAATCCAAAATTTATGCGTATGCACAATAGTACCGTTAATTTTTTACACATTTTTTACATGTTATCTATTGACAATACTAGAGGGAAAAGATAAGAAATTGTTTATATTTTTTAACACCGTTAATAATATCAAGCTCACTTATTAACGGATTAAATACAGAATAATCAGAGTATTTTTATGGCTTGCTTAAGTAATATTGGTATTGATAAAATTAATTAACATGATAAAAAAACATTACTATGGACTGATATTATACGTCAATGACCATAATATTTCAATAAGGTATTAATATTACATCATCATTTTATATTCGCTTTTCAACAGTTTTTTTTATTTATAAATATTGAGATAAATATTACTAAGTCGGGTACAGATACAGATACAGGGTACAGATTAGTCTGACTTACGAAAGTCGTACTATAGACTTATTAATTTTCAGTTCTGGTTTAAACTTATAGTGAGCATTCAAAATGAAAAGTGAAAGAAAATTTACTCTATCCTTATTATTGCTGAACGTAGAATGTATATGATACGACGAAGATAAAAAGTTTGCCATAATTTAAAGTCAGTGTTGAGACTTGAATTATTATGTCGGACGTGTAAAATGGATGCACCTGCCCTTCTGATCCTGAGCGAGCCAGCGAGACAGCGAGAGCCTGGTCAGGAGCAGCATTGACTCACTTCCAAACAGATGATTGCCTCCAACAACTATTGAAACAAGTTACAGTGGAAAAACAACGACAGTGCATCGTGGTGGCCAAACACCTCGCCCCAAAAACAAAACAAAGAGTCCAAGATAATATATTTACATCAATTAAAAAAGTTCTTATTACTCTAGTCGTTTGAAGTCTCATATCTTGAGCAGTCGCATATCCATCAATAATTTCTCTGATAATTTTTAGCTCAAACAAAATCAAAACAAGAAAACTATTTTGAAGTGACAATACAATTTAATAAGGTCCAAACAGATGATTGCCTCCCAACAACTATTGAAATTAGTTACAGTGGAAAAACAACGACAGTGCATCGAGAAATAAGTTTTTTTTTTTAAAGAAGAGGGTTCTTTGCAAAGCATGGTAATGTTTAGGATTCTGCTTGAGGTTTTAAAACAGAAATAATACTTGTAATAAAATCAATCAAACATACACATTTCATTCCAAACACATATTTTTAAATATTCTTGCCTTAATCGCATGCAGTCTGTTTTTAATTGTATTACTAATGAAAGTGTTTTTGACGTGGATATTAATAACTTATATCTTATAGTGATTTTAGACAAGTTGTTAGGTACCGAGTTGTTTTTAAATACAATTCCTATGTTGATCGTTTGACGAGGTACCAATTTGTGCTGATTATGTGATGTCTTAGTTTTATGTTTGTGTTTGTGTTTGTATTGTTTTGTACAAATTAATTATATTATATTGCACTTGTGGGGCCTCGGCCCTGTTGTCAATAAAGAATTGATAATAATAAAAAAAGTAAAAAAAAAATCCCCCATAGATTCTGAGATGTCGAGTACATACATAGTTGCTGTGTATTACTGGAATGTATGTTGATGACCGAGTGGGTGTCGGGATGAGGTGGAGAAGGAAGAGAGCTTGTCAGTCCGAACATGTGCCAGGTGCTATGAGTCGCGTGCCACTGGACCTCTCTCCTCCGAGGCTCCGATCCAGAGCAAGGTGCAGGCCAAGGGTGACCAAAACCACTTCATCGGCAAATTGAAATTGATTCATATTTCATTCAAATATGTAGTAGTTATGTCGGAGGTGTCGGTGGTGTTTGCACTTGTGAAGACAGTGGTAGTGCTTTAAAAGTCTTTAAAATTCGTCTTTGAAAGGTATTCGCACCAGTAGTCAGAATATGAAAACGAAATACACTCAAGAAAAGATAAAACGGTATTCGAAAGAAACGGATTTGCTGAAAAAGATTTGATTGCATCGACCGATATAGCTATAACTCGTCATCTAACTTTAGTAGATGAGCTCTGTTTGATAATAACAAGGATTGATTGTCAAGGAACCTGACAAGCAGCCTCCTTTTTAAAACGATGTTTTTAAAATTCAGTTCACGACTCACGTCCAAATATTTGAACATTTTAAAAGTTTAAGTTCCTTTTTCAGACATGGACATGAAAGTCCAAGTTCATGTTAGAAAAAGGATGTAAGTTAACTATTAAAAATTATTTAAAAAAAAAATGAAAAGTCAAGAGGAAAATGCAAGGTAAGTTTTGTTGAAATGATTTAGTTTGTTGATAAAATTAGCATGTTTTGAATATTATAAACCAAACGTGTTATATCTAATTGTTTATATTAAGATAACCGTGGTGACATGTTTGTAAACAATACGTTTAAAAACGAACTGCAAATAATGTGAGCTTATTAGAATGCAATAATTATGCCCGCAATAATAATTATATTATAATAATTATTATTAATAAATCGTTATATGAAAGTGAAAAAGAATGAATAAAATGTAAAGTTACACAATTACCAAAATATGAATAAACATTATAGTTGTTAAAACAAAATACCCAAACATGCAAGTTACGACTTTAAAAAATGGCTCAATAAGGTTAGTTACCGAACTAACCATAATTGCCCATTTATGTGTTATTGTAGCCCAACGCAAAGATCAGCCATCTAGATGGCATGTGCTCATTGACTGTTACAGTGTTGGGGAAGTTCCTTTTTAAAACAATGTTTTTAAAATTCAGTTCACGACTCACGTCCAAATATATGAACATTTTAAAAGTTTAAGTTCCTTTTTCAGACATGGACATGAAAGTCCAAGTTCATGTTAGAAAAAGGATATAAGTTAACTCTTAAAAATTATTAAAAAAAATGAAAAGTCAAGAGGAGAATGCAAGGTACAAATATCATGACAAGAAAACACAATATTTAATTCGTTCATAGAAGACCAGCTGATCACTAACTCATAGTTCTCTTGAAACGCATCCTCTGTACGATTTGATGCTCAAGCCACAATATTGCAATGTTCCAAATTATTTTTGTAACCGTCACACAAAAGACATTGACAAACATCAACAACAAATTATGAACCGAAACTCACAGACCAATTACATCCACGAAGATAATGGCACAAAAGTTCCTGTGTGCCTTATCTTTTGGAAGCTACCACACGTGATACGTGATAATCTTTAGTTTGTTATGATTTTAATAAGTATAAATCTAACTGAAACCAAATATTGACCACAGTTGCTAGGAAGTAGCTGGGCTCAATATTTCGTCAAGTTTCTCTCTAATTTCGATCTGTATGAAGTTGATTGTGAAGTCTTCCGTGATGAAGAACAGGACAGTGTTAGGTGTAGCTGCTGTGGTATTTGCCTTAATATCGCACTGTTCAGGGGCAACTACTGTAGTGCCGACGACGACGACGACGGCGTCGCCGACAACAACGACGCCGACAACAACCACAACGCCGACGACAACTACACCAACAACAACAACAACAACAACCGCAAACCCACTCTCCATTTGGCCATTCCCAATTCCGTCGTTCATTATCAATTCGCTAAAAAATTTCCAGTTCCCATCAAATTTCCCTCTCAATCTTTTCCCCAATCTTAGCCCAACGGGGACAACGACAACGGCAACGACAACAGCAACGACAACGGAAACGGCAACGACAACGGCACCTTCTTGTAACTTGAAGACACAGGGACTTTCGTCCCTGTTTGGATCGAACCCACTTTCTTCTCTATTTGGTCAACCACAACAGAGCTATCAGGCTTCGCTCTTTAACTCATTGAATCAGTTGCAATCAATTCTAGGAGGCACTACAAAAGCATCAACTACTACAACTTCAACGACAACAGCTTCAACTACAACAGCTTCAACTACAGCGACCACCACTACCGGAACGACCACCACTGCCAGTGTCCCATAGACAGGATAACGTTTGCTCGTCCCAACAATACTTCTGTAAGTGTGAATTATTTCTAACTTATGGTGCGATGTCACTGGCAAGAGCCAAGACAGAATAAATGAATCAATTATTCAAGAAAGTGCATACGTTCAAAAATTTACGAAATTCATCCTAATCGTGAAAATCGCATCTTGGTATGTGCTAATATACTCTGAAAGGAGGTTACTGCCTTGACCTCTGCGTGAAAAAATAATACTAATATTAATAATATTTGCAAATATTCAAGAAAGTGCATAAATCCTTTTTTTAATATGACTAATTGTTTGCTTTTAGAAATATTCAGTAGTAAACAAAAGTGCAGCTAAAACGGCAAAACAAATTATTTTTAATCATTTTTAAATTTTTTATCATAGGTAGATTTAGTAAAATTTACTTGTATTCAAGAAAGTCCAAAGAATAACACCTTAAAAATCGGGTTAAAATTTTAAAAAAATGAACTAAATTAACTAAATTAAATGATTGAATGAATATAAGGTGGTCTTGTGATGAGAATCATTGTCATTAAAAGTGTAAAATTATGTGCACATTTATTGTTTGATCGGATCGGATGTAGAGAATAACTTCTCGGGCATCTAATGGTTTTGTAAATAGCAAACTAGTAGTCAAAATCACATTTCAATTATTTGTTATGTTTTACACACATTTGTTTTCATTTGTTTTCAGGTCTCGCAGCCATTTCGAAAACTGTCAAATGACAGAAGTAGCAGATGAGATGACGTTTACTTGTGATTTACGGATTCTTCTGTACAAAGTGGGCAATGTTTGTCAATACCTATAGTTTAATATAACTATATATACATAACTACACATATACACTATATATAACTATAATATATATTGTTTTCGTGTATTATATGTAGGTATTTACTATTTTATCTACATTCTTATCCACTTCTTTTTCTTAATCGTGGTCTGCAAATCATAGGGTGGGTGAATCATGTTTAATTAGAATGTGCTCCTCGGGAATAACTAGCAAACGACATAACCTATATAGTGTTGGTACGCTTGGAATATATGGCAAGCCGCAAGCGTCAAATTAAAATATCTATGACATTATTTTGATATGTAGTTATTTATTTAGCTTTCCCCATTTTATATACACTTAACAATAAGTAGTTTATTTTCTGTTACCAAATCTTCCTTTTTCAAGTATTCAATCATTTTCATTTTAAATTGACCCACAGTTTTACATTTAGTTAATTTATAATATAATCTATTATTCAATCACTCACTCGATTTATCTAACAGTTTTAGTTAAATCTAGAAATATGAACAAATAAAGTCTCTGTATTACCATTATTATACTGCAGTTTAAATCCAGAGGTTATTTCTTCAGTTTAAATTAAACGCATAGGCTATTTTGACTGCAATTTATTTAAGCTATGCCTTATACCGGGTGGCGCCCAAAAAATCACCCTGATTCTATATCGAAACTATTATAAGTAGATAGGATTCTGTAATTTGTTCACATATAACAGGGGTCGGCAACCTGTGGCTCCGGAGTCGCATGCGGCTCCTTGGTGGTTCTTGAATGGCTCTTTATAATTTAAAAAAATCTGGAATCGAAACATTTGATATTCGAAAAAAAACGCCCTGCGGGGCAACAATTGGAAGGTTATTTGATTCAGTGTATTAATTTTAGAGTTCCAGAATCACTTTAAAATTGTTGAAATTCTAAAAAAAAAAACCCTGCGGGACAACAACTTCGTCAAAATATCAAAATAAACTAGGTATAAAATTAAATGTATTCTTTTCGGTGTATTATATTTGATTGCCTCTACTGCGGCTCCCATTATTATATAATTTATTAAGTTTTGTGAAATTGGCTCCTTCACCAAAAGAGGTTGCCGACACCCCTGACATATAAGAAAACATACCAAAACCAAACATATTATTGCATTAGGAAAAAAGTTACAAATGATTGAAGTTACAGTTGAAAAACCAGACGAAATTAACGTGTTTGATGAATTGATTTGGAGTTACTTTGTAAGAATGAGGTGAATTTATGTTTATAAATGTTTATAAATAAACATATATTTGTGTTTAGTACATATATTCGAATGTGTATTGGATTTATTTTTATTTCATTTTATTAATACATCTTGCAAATAGCTTACACAGGTGGCAAGGAATACAAATAAATAACACTTACTTATCTAACAAGCATAACAAAAAACTATACAATTAAAAACATGAAATCATCAAAAATATCAAGAAATTATAACAATTGAACAATCTAATCTAATCTTCCTCAGCCGTTCGCAACACGTCTCTAAATCTCTTCAACGTCCAGTCCCTCTCAAATCCAACCTCTACCAGGGTCATTCCGCGTCACGTCAAACAAGCCAAAAACCTGACCCCTTGGGATTTGAATTAAAACAATTGGGAATATTGTCTACATAAAAATAGTCGATACGTATTTTTTTGTTTGGCCGAGCTGTTGGCCGCCAAAATATGGAGGGTTTGCATTTTTTACGATTCCGCGCGACCTTTGAACCATCATATCCATGGACCTAGCCGTCGTACGGAAACAAATTGTTTAGCAAAATGTAGCTTAAAGTTTGCTCTTTTTTACTGGGTACTATATAATACCGGCTTAAAACTACAAATCATGTAAATTAATTTTTGAAAAACTAAATCTTTAATTGCGCGAAAACATATTTGTTCTTATTTGTCAAATTTTTTATATAGACTTGCATAAGTGTTTTCTAAATACTGTGAAAATTTGAAGTTGGGACGCTGGATGGGATCGGGTGGTACGAATTATTTAGTGCGTAATGGCACAGTAAGAGCGTTCTCTCTGCCGTCTAGTCTCGTGCTACCTTTTATATTGCACTTGTGGGACCCTCGGGTCCCGTTGCCAATAAATAAATTAATTAATAATAATAATAATAATAATAATAATAATAATCTCTTGCAACGCAATGTTCTACTGTTTCTACTGATTCAAACTGAAACAAACCTGTGTGTTTTTTTTAATTATATGATTCCCGATAACCCTATCCCCATAAAAACACTTCGTGTAAAAATACCAGCCAAGTCTCTTCAACTAAAAAAAATATGAAATCTAAAATTTCTGCACTGAAAAGTAGTGATATTAAAAAATTAGTCAAGTCAAAACTTTATTTGAAAATTAAAAAATACTTGGCGCATTGTGTATATAAATAACTTAGAAGTATAGGCCAGATATAAAATTTACATCAAATGTACATATACACATAGTACCTATACCATAAAAAAAGATGCACTAAGTATTTTTTGATTTTCAAATAAAGTTATATCACTATACTTTTTAGTGCAGAAATTTTAGATTTCATTTTTTTTTTAGTTGAAGAGACTTGGCTGGTATTTTTACACGAAGTGTTTTTTATGAGGATATCACTATTTTTTTAGTTTATTCTTACAACTTGTGACACATATCTAATGAACAATAATGCTTGCAGGTGTAAAAGTAATTTGTTGCTCTGTATAGTTTTTTTTATTACACTTATTAGATATTTTAATTTGCTGTGTGAGAGTGTGCGCGCCGTACGACTTTGCTGGTGTGGAGCGACCGCTCCAATAGATCCAACAATATTTGCAAATTATATTATGTAAGTATATAAAATCGTTAAATACATAGATTTTATATCTCATAGAATAACTGAGTGGAACTAAGAACATTCATAATATTTTTTTTTTAAATCTAGTGTCTTTCTGACTTTGAGAGGATCACTTTCAAGCTTTTAAAGGGTTAACATAGGGTTAGCATCCCTGATATTAGAAATGAAAACAGTACCTACAGACAAATTAAATGTGAGAAAGTAATTGTGTTATTAATTATAACTAAATAGGCTTTAATTTCAATTGGTTTCAGAGATCATATTTACATAGATTATGACCAGATTTTACCTACACATGGGTAGTTTAAGCTATTGTTTAAATCCTCGGCTTTTTTTCTCAATAGGTATAGTGTTTCTGTTTTGTTTCATACGTTTCTAGCCTTGACATGTTTCGTACGATTCAGACGATATTTCTGTGATACATTTTGTGATCAGAATGAGACTAAGGGGCCATATAACCATTCGTTTAATCTTCAGTTTAGCTATAAGCTCCACTTCGGGAAATGTGATGTATTACCATTATACCGAATAGCACAAAAAAATCACCCTGTTTGAGAGGTCACTACATCAAAACTGTAAGCGATAAAGGGATGAAACTGTCACATGTTATAGAACAAAGATAAAAATGTAATATGTGTAATTTTCAGAAATATTCAAGAAATGCGAAAAAAGTTACATGCATTTGAATTAAGACGTTGAAAAATCGTTTGAATACCAGCGCCGTCATCATATTAAATTACGCACGTTTGAGTAACCAGAAGCTTGCTTTTACTTTTGTACATAAGTAAGTTTGCGTTGATCATAATTTTATATAAAATCTCTTATCTCTTAAAATCTCTTAAATATCTTATCGCCTCTTATAGAGACGTGGTTTCAAGAAGAGATATGGAGGGAAAAGTTAATGTGGCTGAATTTCCAACGAAGAAAATTCAGCCACGAGGTAATTTGTTCTCTCCTTAGGGTATATATAATTGACATTATAACTGTAAACATGTTCTTTGGAAAAATAAAAACAAACTTGAAACTTGAAACATGTTAATACGCCTACCTACGCCTAATAAATCCAAGACAAATTCGCATAGATCTATTAATTAGAAATTCACAAATAAACATAAATTCACCTCATTCCTACAAAGTAACTCCAAATCAATGCATCCAACACGTTAATTTCGTCTGGTTTAATCTGTTTTTTCAACTGTAAATTCAATCATTAGTAACTTTTTCCCTGTTTGAAACTTGCACCTAATAAATTTTGGTATGTTTTCTAATATGAGCACAAATTTCAGATATCTTTAATAGTTTCGATATAGTGACCTCTCAATCAGGGTAATTTTTTTGCGCCACCCGGTTGTAGCATAGCTTAAATAAACTGCAGTCAATGTAGCCTGAGGTTAATATAAACTGAGGCAATGAGTTCCGGAATTAAATTGCAGTATATCATGGTATAATACACCGAGTTTTCTGAAGTGGAGTTTAAGCTAACTGTAGCTTAAACTATAATGATAATATTGGCCCTAACTTCCTAAGTTAGACGATAGATATACAACTGACCAATTCAAATGTTTGAAGATATCGAATTATAATCTCAAGCTTTTTCACACAATACAATACCTACAGTCATGAACTGACACACTATTAATGCAAGACCAACTTTTAGTGGACATGATTTTTGGTTTAGGTTTCTTATTTACGCATTTCAACTGGTGCGCATTGGTCATGGTTAGTTATAATATAATTACTAGGGAAACGCTCAGTGTAACGCGTTGATGAGCGAGCACGGGTACGTGCAAATTCTCGAACCGGAAATCCGTACACAACGCACAGAAAACATATACTTCCATGACATTTTGTTCTTCGCTTCTCCGATTATAAGTTTGGTGTATATTACACATTAAAATCGTTAGGACATTTCACAAACTTTTATTTTTATAATTTTTTTTATTTTCAAAAAAAAATTATTTATTAATTTTTTTAATAATTTATTAATATTTTTTTTAAATTAATAATTTTTTAATAATTATAATTTATAATTTTTTTTTATAATAATTTATTTTTTATTTTATTTTAAAATAAAAGTTTGTGAAATGTCCTAACGATTTTAATGTGTAATTATATATACATCAATATTGAATTGAAAATAGCATCTAAGCACCCTGGTCCATAGCAAATCAGATTCAATTCAATTGGCACTGGAAAGCATTCATTTCGATACTTCATTTCTGACAGCTATTAAAAATGTCAATAAGTTCATACGTTCTTAACTGATTGGGATGAAAATGTGTACAATAAGAGACACAAAATATGAGTTATGATCAGATTTATCGTAGACAATTTTCATTTTTCAGTCTATCAGGAGATATTTATTTAAATTTTCACCAATGAATGGATTTCAAAAAATTAGGGTCTGCAAACAGAGAAGGTTGTCTTTACATGTGTGCAAAATTTCAAATCGATCGGTGAAACGGTGAGGCCTGTGTATCGGTTTATAGCAGAAAAATACAAATAAAAAATAAACACAGAGGTCCGTGCCAAAAGAGCCAAAAGGAGTCGCTCGCTTCGCTCGCTCAATCAAATATTCTAGGAATAGAAGTGGATAAGAATGAGGATAAAACAGTAAATACTTATAATACTTGAAAATAATGTTACTTATATTATACGTATATTCACAAATATTGCAAACTTCGTGCAGACGAAACAGGAGCAAAGCACTCAATTGCTGCTCCGTAAAGCACAGTTTGCGATGAGAGTAAAACTGGAACTTCATCATAGACTTCATCTGCTAAGCTCCTTGATCTGCTACGGATTCTGTCGTTTGACAGTTTTGCAGTGGCGGCTCGTGACCCAAAAGTGAGGAGGTGCACAATTTTCAAATTTCGCTGAGTACAATGGGAGATTTGGGGGGAGGGGCCCCAAGCGCATGCGGGTCCGGGGCGTAGAGTCCCGGGGAAAAAATTGGATTTTGGATTGGATTTGACGCTTTTTTACTCATTCTGAACACCTCTAATAGGTACATCTATTTTTATTTTTTATTCATCACGAATTTTAAAAATAAAAAAATTGTCAGAAGTATCTCTTATTCTGGTATTTTGGTAATTTTACTTATAGTGCTCTTGTTATTATTGTTTTATTCACTTCTTACCTTTATCGCTTCTGTCTATTTGAGTCCGAATTAAATTTTCTCACAACTGTACGGTTATTTTTTACCACTGTTGTTTGACTAAATTGAAGTATCGGTTGATGTGGAGTGGTGACCCACACGCCTGCAGTATTGTCTCGCGGTGTTTTGTTCTTGAATTGTTTTATTGGACAAAACAATAACGAATCAATATCGTTCATGATTACTACTTAATTATTATAAATATAATGTACTACAAAAATATACAAACACATCCTTTTAGTAAAAAAATCACTCGATTCGATTCATTCACACGCAATCCACTTGACAATGACATCATAGTAGGTAAGCTTGCTGCTGACGAATCTAATGCGACAGCGACTGCGCGTGAAGTGTACAGACCGTCGTTTGCCGAAAACATCGACCATTCTGATCAAGCGAGGCAAAGCGCATTCAATGCGTGGGTTCAAGTCAAGAAAGTGCACTCAGTCGAGCTTATGGGAAGGCGCCTAAAGCGTAGGACGGGTAGTAGAGTTTTGAATGGGAAATCCACAGTAGCTGGTCTCCCATATACAATAACATGCTCGGCAATCGAGTCACTTTTGAATGTAATGCTATTTGATAGGACATCGTTTAGCGCGCTGTATAAGGCTGGGGCTCGGGCGGGGGAGAATGAGAGTCTACGAACGAAGCGCGCGAAAACACAATAATTCAAACAAATTAAATTGAATAAGAGGAAGGGATCAAAACTATTTTGATTTGTTCAAAAATAAGTTTTTTGGGGAGAAATACAGGCGGTGCAGTGCACCGTGTGCTCCTATGGACGAGCCGCCACTGAGTTTTTGAAATAGCTGCAAGGCCTGAAAATAAATGTAAAAATATATGTAGAACTTATGTTTAAAGCAATGACAAATAATTCGTTTTAGCTCAAATTTCTTTTGTATACCAGAACAATACCTATATTTACTTCTAAACGCAAACAATTTCTCATAGGGTTTATGCACATTCTTGAATATTTGCAAATGTATTATTTTTTACGCATATGTCACGGCAATCACCTCTTTTTAAGAATATACGAGTACAATCTAACAACATGCGATTTTCACGATTAGGATGTATTTTATAAATTTTGAACTAATTCACATTCTTGAATAATTGATTCAATTATTCTGTCTTGGCTCTTGCCACTGACATCGACGTACTTACAGATTGTTGGGACGAGCATGAGTTTTCCTGTCTATGAGGCACAGGTAGTGGTGGTCGCTGCGGTAGTTGAAGCTGTTAAGTCAAATCAAATTTATGTGTTAAGTAACTTAGAGATATGAAACACATAAGACATAGTACGAGTACATCATATGAACACTTTCGGTGGTTACGATACGGTCGGTGGTTCATTATGATAATTTACTGTTGCGTTGCTTTGGAGTAGAACTTGGCAACCAGCAAGTTGGTTAAAACCTTCTGCAAGCTCTGGAAGTTCAAGCGGGAGGGGCGGCCATTCCATAAGAGGATGTCCCTTTCTATGAGAGTGTGAAGTTCTGTATTTGAATTATGTCTAAGGACTGCTATACTGTTTGGATGACCCACTCGTCCATTCTGATTGACCGATGGAAGATGTCCACGCAGGTTGTTTAATACAGATTTTGAAGATGGCCGTCAGACAGGCGTTCTCTTTTCGCATTGTAGGTGTCTCTCACTGACGACAACTCTGCATCTGGGTAAAATAGTTTAGTAGTTGAAGCTGTTGTTGTGGGCTTTGGGCCTCCTAGAAGTGTTTGCAACTTTTTAAAATAATTTAAAAACAAAATAAAAAATACAGCTTCGCGCATTGCCGCAAGAAGAAAGTATCACAAGAAGATGACAGACGAGAAAGAAGAAGTACTTGGCCGGTGTAAATTCAATAAGCCAAGCTTTATTTTTAATTTTATATTTAAATTAATTTGATTTTGTCAGTTGTAATCTGTATAAATTTTCATTTACGGTTAACATTTCAAATTTGGAGGTTCCTTTTTTGCCAAATTCAGGCACATTTTCAGAGCTTGGCTGCAGTAACTGGGTGAAATGATTTCCTTGGCCCTCCTTTTAGATCAATCCTTTTAGGTGGGAAAGTGCTTGGCAGCCTTTTTATAAGATTTGTTTTTGTGCAGTATTTAAGACTTTAAGTATAATCATATTATTTCTACTTGGGTTGTGAGTGAAAGCTGTCATGATAATAAATTGCTACGTTATTTTTCTTTATTATACGAAAATTGATTCTGAGGAAGTCAACCAGTAATTTCAACAAATGATGTGGCCATTAGCAACTGCTTTGTTGCAATAAATATCCAAAAAAAAAATGTAATTAGCGCGAGAAATTTTATCAGGGTTGTTTCTGTGGTCGTCAATAGTGTATAAACCGGCATTTTCATCTCGTACTATATTTTGTTGCCAGTTGTGAAACGGTGAAATAGTGAATTCATTACAAACTATGCAATTTATTAAAAATACATATTGACTAATTTGTCTTCAATACTTAAGTAAGATTGTGTTATTCATCTGATTTTTACATTCAATTAGTAATTATACAATAGGAATAATTGTAACAAATATGTGTATCCAAGCTTCTGGCGGGTTATATACTGTATCTGCACTACGAGAAGAATATGATTCCACACAGAAGGATCAATTTCTTTTGGTTTTATAATGCATTTCCTCAAGTTTTTAATTGTTCCAAGTTCAATCTTTTAGTCATAAACTCAATAGACGATTTAACAAATTATCTCGGTGGCTCTGCTTTCTAATAATTTTCATAATATGCAGTTTGATTTACAGGTTCCTTAATGGGGGGTTCAACAATGTAAAAGCCCCCTTCATAGCTACTTGGAAATCAAACTGCATAATTATGAAATTATTAGAAAGTAGAGCCACCGAGATAATTTGTTAAATCGCCCATTGGTAAAGCCAAAGCCTTTTTTTTTGGACAAATAAAATGTTGTAAACGCCTATAAATATACCGAGCAATGGAGCCTTTTTGTGTGGTTTCTTATTTAGTAACTGAGCCACCAAGATTCTATGACTTAGGTTTAGGCTGATCATAATAATTGTTTTATTACAGCAACCCTGTGTAACCTGGACCCTTACCTAATATCGCGAAATGGTAGGACGGTGCTACCTTGAACTCAGCACCATCGTAGCACCAACATTTCGCGATATTTGGTAAGGGTCCTTGGTTGGCAAACATTATCACATACTAATTGTTATATCAATTGTATGTTCGATTTGGTTTGCTGAGAGTTATGGCAAGCCGACGCCGTATATCACTTTTAACTTGTGTATAAAGTGAAATAAAAAAATAATTCAAACCCTGGGGATCGAACTTGGGTACTAGAGTTTGTCAGCATGTGTCATTTCAATATAGCTTTTAAGTCAGTGGTACTCAACCTTTTTGACTTGCGGGCCAATAATACGAATTTGCTTTTGTTGGCGGGCCGCATTTTATTTTTTTTTTTAATTACAATAATGCTCACGTGATTAGTAAGGTTCATTCCAGGCGCGTAGGAACTACTTTTATCACGGAGGAGAGGCGCGAAGCCCTCAGTTCGGGCCCTGCAGGGCGTTTTTTTTAGAATTTCACCATTTAAAAGTGATTCTGGGGCTCTAAAATGCACGAACTAGAGCAAACTACCCTCCAATTGTTGCCCCGCAGGGCGTTTTTTTAGAATTTCAGCAAATTTATAAGTGATCTTTTCTACGTGCCTGGTTTATTCAGTGTCTTTTATTTATTATGAAACGAAACGAACAATATTTCACACGCCAAACCAAAACCTTTTTACAATTTTCGGAATTGGTAAATAGCTTAATTTTCGTTGCAACAAGTATGAAGTTTCTTTTAAGTAACTCCTCGTATTTTCAGCCTGATGATGAGTTTTTTTTAATAATATTTTTTCAGTGGTCACATTTTGTGAATGAATAGGTATTTGAAACATCAACTGGGGGGCCACAAAAATTAGTCCCGCGGGCCGCAGGTTGAGTACCACTGTTTTAAGTAATGTAAACAAGCAGCAGTTAGTGTAGTAGATCATAAAGAGGATGAGCGGAACGAAAATTTTGATAATTTCTCCACTTCCGGTCAGAAATGTATTTTTTTTTCTTGAAGGGGTCTTGAAATGACTATATACCGGGTGGCGCAAAAGTCACCCTGTTTGAGAGGTCACTCCGGAAGAATTATAATAGATAATGAGCTGTAATTTTCACACGTTATAGAACAAAGAAAATTTAATATGTGCAATTTTCAGAAATATTTGAGTAATGAGAAAAAGTTACAGATATTTGAATTAGGACGTTGAAAAACAGTTTATACCAGCGTTGAAATAGCACGCGTTACAGTTTAAACAAGAATCGGAAGTTTGTTAAAGAATCAGCTGTTTTGCACATAAGTAAGTTTGCGTGTATGTCATAATTTAACAGATAAAACATTCCATTTAGTAAAACAATTGTGTATCTTATTGAGACGTGATTTCGAAAAGAGAAATGAAGGGGGCAAAAGAATTGTGACTGAATTTCCCACAATGAATTGGAAATAACTCCATCATGTCTTTATACGAAACGAATGTTACATAAAATCTTACATATGCTCACTTCAAATAAATTTAAGAAAGATACACATAGAACTATTATACAATAATTTTTGTTTATTTATTTTTTAAAAAATCACCTAATTTCTACAAAAACTCAAAATCAATACTTCAAACAAGTCAATTTTGTCTGGTTTAATCTGTTTTTTCAACTGTAACTTTAATCATTTGTAACTTTTTTCCTATTCAACAAATATGCTTGAAACTTGCACAAATCCAATTTTAGTATGTTTTCTGAAACATGTACAAATTTCAGAACTCTATTTAGAAAAGTTTCGATATAGTGCACCTCTCAAACAGAGTGATTTTTTTTTACGCCACCCGGTATATTGTCTTTAATTTTGCCACATTTCAAAACTTTCTACCGAACTGTTTGATTTGTAGCGCCTAATAACTGGAATTTTGTCGCTTAAATGTCAATAACTTCACTTCCGGGTAATTGGAATTTTTCTTGAGGTGGTCTATGTAGCAATATTGTGTCTTTAATATTGCCAATTTTGAATACTCTCGATGTAACCATTTGATTTATAGCGCCTATAAACTGTAAAATTTTAGCTAAAATACAACTCCACTCCCGGTGAAAATGTTTAATCCACCTTTGTAAAAGTGGGGATGCCGATATAAACTCTATGATTCTGCCCTATTTTTTTTACACGTTACACACATTTTATAAAACACACAAATCATGATTACAAATCCTTGGTTTAGGGCCTGCCCCAAAAACCTATACACATATTTTATGTTTGCAAGTGGGTCTGAATTTCACTTTCCTTCTTAATCTTCGATTAAATAAGTATGTATCAAACAGGATGACTACTTACCGCTGTTCTGCGGGCTGAGCTTGATCGTGTTCAGCAAACTGATGAATAGGTTGAGAATAGACAGTGGAGAGTTGGGAGGAAGAGTAGGAAGGTTGAAGGACTGAAGAGTAGGAAGGTTAAAGGACTGAAGAGAAGGAAGGTTCAAGGACGGAAGAGAAGGAAGGTTAAAGGACTGAAGAGAAGGAATGTTGAAGGACGGAAGAGAAGGAGGCTTCAAGGACGGAAGAGAAGGAATGTTCAAGGACGGAAGAGAAGGAGGGTTCAAGGGCGGAAAAGCAGGAGGCTTCAAGGACGGAAGAGCAGGGAATAGCAAAGAACTCACAGGTTTGGGGGTGCTGGAGGTGCTGGGGGCATTACAGAAGAACTGATACCACGCGGCTGGAATGGGGAATGGGAACGGGACAGGTAAAAATTGTGGAGTTATTGTTGTTGTTGTTGGCGATGCAGTTGTTGACGCTGTAGTTGTTGACGCTGATGTTGTTGACGCTGATGTTGTTGACGCTGCAGTTGTCACTGTTGTTGTTGTAGTTGTTGTTGTTGTTGTTGTTGGCGCTGCTGTTGTTGGCGCTGCTGTTGTTGGCGCAGCTGTTGTTGGCGCAGCTGTTGTTGGCGCTGCAGTTGTTGGCGCTGCAGTTGTTGGCGCTGCAGTTGTTGGCGCTGCAGTTGTTGCCGCTGATGTTTGTACTGAACAGTGGGATAATATTGCTAATACCACTGTAGCAAGCTTCATCACCAGCGAGAACTTCATTTTCAAGTGGCTTGACAATTGATCGAAGAAACAACGTCGATGTAACTGATGCCCATCATTTGATTCCAGATAGTTTTATACTGACTATAATTCATAACAAATTAATACAGATTATTCATATATCACGTTTAGTACATTTTAGTAGATTATAGATTTGATTTGACAGGTGATAAGGCACATTGTTGTACGTAAAATGGTGTTTGTCAACTTACTTCCTCTTCGTAAGAATGTGGCGGAGTGGTGACTTTCACAATGGATAAAATGTGTGTATAAAATATACACGCATTTTTATGTTAGGAAATAATTGCAAATGCTGGACACTGCCAGACTTAAGAATTTAATCAAGAATCGAACCCATTTTATGACTTGGAAGGATGCATTAGATTAGATTAGATTATTATGGTTTAAAAGCGCGTCAAAGACGACGTTATATTGCGCACATTAATTTTAACTTTTAACTTTGTTGATTATAAGTGGAAATGAGTCCGATCCGGGGGAGTCCAACACTGGTGGGAAGGCCAGGCCGGAATTGGGACGGACCGGGGGGGAGGGGGGGGGAGTGAGGGTTTGGGCCTCCGGGACCCGATTTCAGGGGGATCACCATCTCGAGGAGGAAGGCCGGGGAAGGAAGGATTCAAAGGATTCATTTCACTCCAATATGCAATTCAATTAGGTATATTGCAGACGTTTTGGAATCGTAGATTTGAGACGAATTGGTGTTTCCCATGAATGAATGGACTACAAAATGGTGTTCGTTGATTTGGTTTGAAAGTGAAATTAACCGTTTTTTCGATTATGTTAACACTTTGCATGGTAAAGGAGACCGCAACATTGATCAAATTGTACAGCTTTTCAACCAAATCGGTAAAGAACATAAAATCAATAATAATTACTATTTTAAGCTTTTTGAAATAGGTACTTCTCAATGTTCAATAAAGTATCAAAAGTCCTAAAATAAAGTATCAATAAAGTATTACTAATACACTTCCCCTTGATCACCGCAAATAAATAGTTTTCATTTTACAGCTGCTTTTCAAGGTCTATGAAGAGCAGCAACTCCCACACAGACACAGCACATCAATAATACATACAATTGAAAGCCTTTAGAAAGGCACAGAGAATTTTCCAAGTGTAGGCATTGCAAGAATGAATTTTACATTTTGTAAATACCTACTATATTCATATCTAAGTGAGCTGGGTTTTAAAAAATCGGCATGTGATCGGTGAGAAGACTGGAGTAATATCCCCGTAAAAAAACACTCCGTTTAAAAATACCAGGCAAGCCTCTTTAACTAAAAACAAAACGGAAAAAATCTAAAAAGTCAGCACTGAAAAGTAGTGTCATTAAAAAATTTACCAAGTCAAAATTGTATTTGAAATATAAAGTAAATACTTGGCGGATCGTGCATATAATTAGTATAGAAAGGCCAGAAATCATATATATATATACACATATCTGTAGTCTGTACATACCTAATGACCTAAAATACGATGCGTCAAGTATTTTTTGATTTTTAAAATAAAGTTTTGACTTGTCCAATTTTTTATATCATTACTATTCAGTGCTGAATTTTTAGATTTCTTATATTTTTTTAGTTGAGGGACTTGACTGGTATTTTTTTTTCTGCTACCCGATCACATGCCACAGCAGCATTGCAGCCGTATTATCAGTGCCAACTTCCTGCAGTTTGTCTATGCGTTGCAAACTTGCAACGAAATGGCAATTGGCAGCGTTGACGATGATTGAAAAACACAATTCCTTTTTATACAAATTTAGTACCAGGAATATTGGATACTTTCAAACTATCAATGAATGAATTTAAGAAACGCACAGTTAGTGTCAATTAATAGCATAATATCCAATAGCAAGTACTACCTGTTCATCATTTTCTGCTTAAAATTTCCATTATTTATCATGCTTCAATAATTCTGATTTATTCACATGATTTTTTTGGTGACTTAAGACGCTCTGCCTCGTTTATTATTATTATATCAATAAATTAAGTGCAATTTTTTCGTAGTCAAATTTAACGAAAAAATCTGAACAGATTTGGATAAGTGGTCTGAAGGCAGCCTTATAGACAGGTGATAATATTTTACAGAATATTTTCCGGTTTCAAAGTAGGTTGCACTAATATTCAATATATTATATGTGAAATGCGTTTACTATTGAATGCTGCATTAATATTTCCAACGATGTATTTTTATTGCGCATTTTTTTTCAAAGTAAATTTTATAATTTTATATCCTCCCTGGGCGGGTAACGGAATTGCTAGAATTAACAAGTTAATACTCAATTACTCGATTAACTTACTAATCATTGATTGACTCATCAAACTAGTTGAATTTAATGAGACTCAGCCAGATTAAGTTGTCCCACAAAATCAATGGATATTGATGCACTGAATGGTTGCCGAGATCGAATGTATTGCTTTCTTTTCATGCCCTAGAAGAGTTTACTGTGATCCGAGATGCTCATTATCATAGAAGCTCCCACATCAATAACACTTATAAAAATAATAAAATTAACTATAGAATAACTTTTTATTCTAAATTCCATAAAATCTATATGAAATCGGGCCAGTGACACCGTTTCTTGCAATGAATTTGAATACTGTAATATTCTCTTTTTTGTAACAATTTGTTCTATTGGTGTATCTGTTCGAGATTTTTTTAAATTTAATACAACACAAAAATATGATACAGCTGCAACTAAAAAATAAAAACTATGAAAATTATTGTCTTTTGTTCTCATTGGCATGCCATGAAGCCTGTGAATGGGTAATTATAGATATTTTAAAATGTATATCTTTACGATTTGTTTCCCCGCTGTTGGCGGACATTGGCAGTGAAGAGGTAAAGCAAGGCAAACAGAGAGCTGGAGAATGCTCATTGTCTTCAAATATCATGGAAATCACTCAAATCCATAATCAAGATAGCCATTAAGCAAGCCAGATCTTTTAAATTAATGTTGGCGTACCTACCAGCCAATTGGTTACAATTTTAATGGTTAAATACAGTAGATACACACATGTTAAGGATATTTTAAACACTCGCAAATGTTCAATGCCACCAGCAAATTGGTTACAATTTAATTGTTAAATACAGTAGATACACACATTTTAAGGATATTTTAAACACTCGCAAATGTTCAATGCCCACAAATTCAATATTGAAATGTTTTAATGTTCACACAAATGAAATGAATTTCTATGTTCAGGTCTTAAACGAAATTTCTACTTGAAACTCTTGTCGATCATCTGCTAATCATGTCAGTTGTCATTTCTGCAATTTATTCTGACTAACCCACTGCCTTATTAATATTACATTATATTACTCATATTGACAAGCGGGCCAACATCACTAATTGGCTTACATCCTCGGGCAAATGAAATTAGATTCTTATTAAAATGTATAAATACTTTATAATCATCTTCTGATTAATTCATAATTAGTCTTGATAATTATGGACCAATGAGTTAATAACTGTTGACATATTCTGTTCGGGGTTCGGTAAAGAAGTTGATTGGACATCCAGAAGGCATCATTGCCCTCAAGCTATTAGCTCAAAGTATCACGACAAATTGTCGATTGATTGAAAATTAGTGCACTGATTTTTACCAGCATTCTGAATAGGATTACAAATATTTGGACTAAAATGTACGGAAGATCAATTGGTGAAATACCAGAAAGAAATTTTAAAATACTTTATACTTAGATACTGTGGCCACAATAACTCCTTTAAGTTTTATATCTAAAGCTAAAAGCATGGTTAATTCGTTTCAATGAACTGTATAGATGTATGAAATTGTGCATTTATTATAATTCTCACTCTGTGTTGAAATGATCCTTTATTTAATTTCCGGATTACTCTACATTCCTAATTAACAAGTAGTTCGAACTTTGCATTCCATGCGCTTCTATTCCTCTTTTTTCATCTCAATCTTTCGAATTGAGGAACGTTTTTTACCTTGACTTCAACCAAAAATTAATCGTATCCTACTTGTCTAACGTCAATGCTAAATGAAGTAGTTGCTTCACGATCACCGTTCCGTTAGCTCATTTCAACCACAAGGAAGGTCGGGACTGCTGTTTCACTCACTCAGATTTTAATTCGTTTTTCTGCATTTTTATTCACAGACACTTAATTCTATATCGTAAACTATAGTAATTTTGTAGTAAAATTGTGATTGAAATTTTAAATTTTGAAGCACTTCATTAATTTCTTAAATTTAACATATTGTTTTCCCTATATTAACTGATGGAGCAATTATCTGGTATCTTGATGAAAAGAAGATTGCATATGAAATGAAGTTTTTTAAGAACTATAAAAGGAGTAACAAATAGGATGGATGATTAGAAGTGTATACATATTAGGAAAGAGTTGGTAGTAGAAAGATTGGGATTCAAGTTGGATATATAGTTTCGAGTTGGGGTTTGGTAACATAAAGGAATGAGTATCCTATTGGAAGGATAGCCAGGCGATAGTATGACGTAGTGGATGGAAATGATGGCATGCCAAGAGCAAAGTGGAGGAGAGTGAAAGATAGTGTAAGAGGAGCCGTGGAGAGGAAGAGGAAGAAGAGGAAGGTAGAGTTTGGAACTGTTTGGTATAGAAGTTGTAGGAAGAAGAGATTGGAGAGGTTATAGTTGAAGATTTAACATCAGGTCCGTATATAAATCTGGCAAAGATAAATAATAGTACGGTGTATTAAATTGTGTGCTCTCTGATCCAAAGACTGTTAAAAAATTACACAATAATTTGCAGATTTAAAACTTCTGAAACTAATAGATTAGGAAGTATTTCTAACAAACTTGGTAGAGCAAGTAATTCATTTTTATTTGGTAGCATCACCTTTTATTATAAGCGTTCGTAATAATTTAAATGTGTTATGTCAGATAAATACGATCATCTTAATTTATTACCATACTAGTTAGCAAAAATTTCCGCTGATATAAGCCGATTATGAGATTGACGACTGGAAGATTTATATTTTATAAGGTTCCAAGATAAGAACTATACGTTATCATTGAGGTATTTAATTATCAATAACTCATTTAGGTGATAATTAACGAAGCTCTTCCTTAATTGGTCTCAATTATCAGGATGATTGAGCCCGATAGGTTTCGTTAAGTAATAAAATGAATGAATAGAACTCGCTTCATTTAGCATTGGGTGGTCCTAGCAACGACACAGATTACTTTTTATTTCACAGACAGTTTATTTCTTTGGAATAAATCTTCTTTTATTTCTACTAGTTCTTACCCTATGTCGTGAATGCCAATTGGTCTGATTTAAGAAGAACCGCACATATTATCACAATTTTTTGTTGGACCGGCAACTTTGGACTTAATATTAGATTTATTGGTCATCATAACATTTTTATTTAATTAATTTGACGAGTGGAACGAAATTTCTCCATTCCTCAGCCACAAGTTTTTAAGCGTTGATTTTTTTGATACCCAATGTCCAGATCAAGAGCTACTGGATATGTGAGATTCAATAATTGGAAGAAGAAACATATTAAAGTGAAGAAGTAAAATCAAATTTATTTTATTATCATATTGTGTGTGCATACGGGGCGGTAATCTTTTAAGAGTTTGTGACAGTGCTGGGATAGTTCCTAATATGTTCGATCTCTCACTTCGATGTTTTGTACTTTCAATCCGCAGTTATCAGGTTTGCTGTGCTGTGATTGAATAATTTTTTATTTGCTGTATTGTGTTTTGTTCATATCCAAATGATATTGATTAATGATTTGATCCATGTGATTGTGTTTTCTTGTACTTCTTATGTATACAATAAATAAAAAATATTAGGTATTCAAAAAAAAAAATCGCTTCAACTCAAAATCCACCACTGACTACACATCGTTAAATCCTATTTATACGAGCTAAGCTAAATTAAAGCACAATCAAAATGCCACTAGTGAAAAGATGTCACAGTTTTTTTAAACTTTGTTCAAAATTGATTAAATTCCGCAGAGGCTTTCATATATTGACACAGTAAAAAAACATTTGTGCCTTTTGTTGGATTTCTAAAACATTTTTGTTGAATAGTACCTCTATACATCCTGATAAAACTTACCCCTTACAGCGACTACCAGTCGTACACAGTCGTAGTGTTAGTTGCCTAACTTTATTGATATTTTTATACATGACTTGCAAGACTGGTTTTATCACTACAAATAAGAGTGTACCTACAGATTGTTCTTACCCAGTTCAACGAATATTGTCGGACTGCCCATTAATTAGAAATAGTTTGCAATTCCATGTTATTAAAACTATTTGCACATAATTTTACAGTCTTGAATTAACATTGCTAACTTAATGTCTATTTATTCAAGAGAACAAATTGCAACTCATAATATTTATTTTTTTATTTCAATTACATTTTATTTGGATTACATTTTGCTCTGACTAGGTATACGTATTTCCGAGTCGTAATGACTACTATAAGGAACTACCTCATAATGCTAGTATCTTGGCGTGTCTTCAGATCCATCATCTCATTGGTAATGATCACCATCTCCTACCTCACATCCTATACACTGTGGTCACACCATGCACCCTATCTTGTGGTAGACACTGACCTATTATTGAAGGTGCAAAGTAGACAAATCAGAACTTAGCTGATCTCTAAATAATTGATAGATATAATTTGGGGACAAGATTGGTATTCTTTACGTGCCACTAGAACAAAGTATTTCCCACTCAAAGGTGTTAAAATGAAATTGATGTAATTTCTTCCTCGACATCATTTTATAATTTTTTACGAACTAGGTGCTGAAATGATGAACCATTGAAAGGATACGTTAATAAAAGTGATTAACTAACCACTTTTCGATAATTTCGTGACATTTTGGTTCCTAACGATGGATAGATAGGTAGGTATAGTAATGTTCTCAATATGGGAGTTACAATAGAGGTGCGAGCTTTTTCCATGATCTAGCAGGTGCTAGTTCAATATTAGAAGTACAATTCGGCAGGTGCCCAACCCATATTATGTGACTTCGCTGCTATTGCATTAGTAAGTTAATTTAATAGTAACAATCATTGTCGGCTTGAGCCAAGTGTTTGCTTTTAGCAAGGATGTTTTATTTTTATATCATCTTTACAGTCAAGTAATAAGTTCTTTACAAATCTATTAAAATAAATGAGAACGGAAACGTTTTTCAGTTGAAAGGAGAAACGTCTCCCAATATGCGAAGAGCTCCCCGGAACAAGGATGAATGTGACACATTTTTCAAAACGCGTTTTTTTTTTCTTTAAACGGATGAATATCCATATATCCGTAAGCTGGTGCAATCTAAATTCGAAATATTGAACCTTTCCCCTCTAAAAGAACTGACATGTCTGGCTTACATTGGTGGTTTATCTGATGTTAGTTGGTTTTTGGTGGTTCTTGAACAATTTAAGAAATGTCACTTTCATCCTTGTTCCGGGGAGCTCTTCGTGAAAAATACGCTGCTTTATAATTCCATGTGTCAAGTATTCCGAAGTATTCCTGAACGAATCTCTGTGAGATGCAAAATTCAATTGTACAAGATAGAATAATTGCCAACAGATTGGGGAATTATGGATTAATCCACGATCAGAAATTTAGTACACATTTCATGGCTAGTTCAGAAATGTCTACCTCGCGTTGAAATGTAGTTGGAAGTCTTCTGACGTCTGCGACTTGGACTGCGAGTACGTGTGAAAGTGACAGCTAGAAGAAGGTAGAAGAAGTCGAAGTGTGCGACGGACGGCGGCCGCTGCAAGTTGCAGGCAGGTGGAGATGAGTTCAAGAAGAAAGCGTCAGACAGGTGATGGAGTCAGAGACGAACTAATTACTCCAGACTTCGGCTAATTAATGATGAGATCTCGTCTTGTTCGACCAGACTTACATCGATTGAGTCATTATCAGAAATCAGGCAGGAATTCGCGACAGTTTCCATGCAACTTTTATGCCACTTGGCGTTTTTTACTGGATCAAGAAGTCTGGATTTAGATTATACAATAATTAGATGCGCATGTAAAAGTAGAGTAGGCATCGTATTACATCTTTTAAGTTTTAGTGTATAATATTTGTTCAAGATAAGTAGGTACTTTGTACAATGACAAACTAGACATTGAAAAGGCAACAATTATACGTATACTTTCTTTACTTATCTATCGTAAATCTTTATTTCAGACTCTGCTGCCACATCGATTGCCAAATGACACAGAATAATAATATAAAATTGAAATACTTACTTAAATTGATTGCTTACACATACTTACTTACTTACTTACTTACTTACTTACTTACTTACTTACTTACTTACTTACACGACTGCTTACATAATGACTTACTTGATTGCTTTAAGGGGGGAGTATACTGAAAATCTATTTTGTTTAATATATGGTCTACAGAATTGAACTTTGCTGACGTGATCATTGTACCATCACAAAAAATTTATACTAATACTTGTTTTTGTTCATATTTTTTTTGTAAATTAATTCTTATTTTAACAATGATTATGCATTTATAAAAAGTAATGATATGAGTCACATTTTTTTATTTTATATTTTTCTTTAATGTGTACTGAAGAGAATGGGGTATGGGCATTTCATTGCTTCTTCTACATTTCAAATTATAATTTATTTTTCAATCATGATATTTCAAACAATGAAAAATTTACATTTAACCATTTTTTTTTAACTTCTATATACTATACATTCAAATGGATACCCAGTTAGTTTCTTTCAAGGTACTCAGAAGAAAAATCACTGCAAATTTCAGACAGTTTGAGTTAACGGTTGACTAGATTGGTTTTCATGGTTGAAAACATGAATAAAGTAGTTTCTTAGCAATTTTCGGGTTTAAAGTTGGCAGTACATGAACTCATAGCTCCATAGCTCATAGCGCCAGTACATAGCTCCAACTCACTTCTCTCTTGCTCCCTTGGCTGTCAAGTGAGAAAAATTCATTATTTTTTTACTGAATAATAAAAGTAAATAATTTAATAATATTTTGAAAAAAAATCTGGTTATATTCAGTTTACTTTTCCCTTAATTACTTTGTTGGTAGGTAATACGTTTAAGAACATTTTTTTTCAGCGGTTGATTGTTAACATTATTTGAATTGTAGTGTGAAGAATTACGTATTGCCTGATAATGTCATTCATATTGAAATTAAGAACGCAGATGTAAAACATGCTTAAATTGTGCTAATTCCTGGTTAGAAATTTTTTAATAAAAAAAATAAGCCGAGAGTATATTTAAAAAAAAACTCTTGATATGCAAATTTATCATTATCAGAGTGTTATCTTTAATTTGTTATTAAATGCATGAGTTGTCTACACAATTACAAAAAATGCAAATACAATTGGCTCTATGCAAATGTTTTAACTTAACATTAATATTTAAAAAAAGTAGTTGTAAATACACTTTTTATTTATACAATTCTGTAATGCTATTTGAGTGATTACAAGGTTTACAAAAAATAAAATATGGATTCACAAATGAAATTTTCCCGTAAATATAAGAATTACATGACGCGTAACAGATAAGTAAATACTTAGTTTCATTATTAATTGAGCGAGCGTATCGAGCGTCACTACGGTACTCTTATGGCACTTTCTCTGTGTTTTTTGTGTTTTTTTTGCCTGCACTGCCCAGGTTAAACCGCACAACCAATCGATCTGAAATTTTGCAAACATACTAACGTAATCTATGCGGTCTCTGGGATCTTGCTGAACGGGATCCTGTGATTGGTTCAAATTTTATAAAAATTATCTTTCGATTGGTTGGTTCGATCAATTTGAAATTTAGCAAAGTCATTGCAACCAACATTGTTCCCAATCATAAAAAGTTTCAGCCAAATCCTCCTATTGGTTCAAATTTGAAACCATTTTTCCTGTGATTTTTAAAATTTAAACTAGAAACGATTGACCGACCAACTAAAAACTTCGCATGGTCATTGGTACCAACATTTAAGGTATTTTTGCCAATTTTCAGTCTAATCTGTCGTTATTTTCAAAAGTTTTTGTCATGTTAGGGACATTTTGCGTGTTGGCTGTCAAATTCACGGCGACTTCGAATCTTCAGTTCAAGGCAAGGTAGTTATAGCAGAAAGTTTTAAACGATATGAAACTAATAATGACCGTTCAACAGATTGATCTGATATTGTGTACACACACTAATATCATATCATATGAGTGGTCCCAGGTATATTTTTTGAACGAGATCCAGTGATTTTTTAAAATTCGATCAACTTAAAACTTAGCAAGGTTATTGGGACCACTATTTTTGGAGATTTTTATACAAGTCTGTGACGAAATTCAAGAATTATTGGCTTTTAATGACATTTTCGAAAGACATAATTTCGGTTCGAGGTGTTGCGTGTATCCGTGCTCGCTCATCAACGCGTTACACAGAGCGTTTTCCTAGTATATATATAAATATCTTATATAGGAACAAAATACGTTTCCATTACATTTAATTTAATAAATTAGAGTGTATATACACTATCGTCTGACAAGAACAGGATTGTTCGTATTGTTGCTGTAAGATCGGCTCCAGGTACCAACGTCGTATCATTGAGTGACTGATTTGATATTTTCATTACTGAGGTACCTACGTTCTTCTTCTCCACAACTCGATAAATCCAAACCTCCCGAGCCTCGTTGGCAATCTTCATCACACTAATCATATCATCTCATCCCCAGCCTCCACACCGAGCGACTCAACTCTTGCACTTCGCTGTAGAGTGCGCCACCTATCAAGCAAGCCGATTCACACACATAGGCAACTCTTCTAACTCAACTGTACGGCGGAGTTGCATAAACTGAGAAACAGTTTCCTATTCATAAACAGTAATGTTCAGTTAAATGCCCCTAAAAGAACCAAACTTAAAACTAACATTCTCAACCTATGTGAGCAAGAAAATCCGGATGCAAATATTTAGGGGTAATTCTGGATTAAAAAAAACTTGCTTGGGGACCCCTCTGAAAGGACACTGTCGATAAGACAAACAGAAGATTATCCTTGCTATATCCTTTAATAAATCGACGATAGAAAATGGATTAACCATTTATAAATCACTCATCTTATACTTGTCAGTGTCAAGACTTACGCAGCACCAATATGGGCAACTTCTTCAAAAACAAACATTAAAATACTTCAAACTATTGAAAATAAAGCTACCCGTATTATTTCACGATTTCACGCATCCCTTGGTTTGTAAAATATGAAAACATCCATCGAGACCTTGAACTTAAGAAAGTAAGGGAAGCTATCTATGACCTTGCTGTCAAGTTCTTCAGTGGCACAGAGAACGTACAAAGTAAATTAATTAAGGAAGTGGCCGACTATGAACACATCGTTACCAAATACAAGGTGATTAATTTATTCAAGACACACTGCCATGACAATGATTTCTGTAGTGTTTTAAAAACGGC
The DNA here is from genome assembly GCA_934045905.1 of Leuctra nigra. NCBI lineage: Eukaryota > Metazoa > Arthropoda > Insecta > Plecoptera > Leuctridae > Leuctra > Leuctra nigra. The sequence continues at coordinate 5,429,224 of OW203763.1, forward strand.
GTCTGACATGACACGATTTGACTCGCATTAGCGTACTTTATTTTTTATCTACTTACTCCTGTTATATATTGACTTCGCTTGGGGCCATTTTACAATTAGTTCAATCTTCAGTTTAGTTAAATCCCTCTTCGGGAAATGTGGTGTATTACCTTTATATACTGCAACATAGCTTACAAAATGCAGTTAATGTAGCCTGAGGTTAGTGTAAACTGAGGAAATAAGCCCCGGAAATAAATTGCAATATAATGGTAATACAACGAGCTTTCTGAAGTGGAGTTTAGGTAATATCGGCCCTTAGCGGCATATTTATAATTTATGACTCGCACTAGCGTAATATTTAGTTTATTTTACCCACTCTGACTCCTCTTATACTCTAACTTTGACTTCGCTTAGCGATATGTGTTTATATTTTTCCAACACCTTGTTGTATTGAGATATCTGACTCACTTTCACTTATTATATGCAGTGATTATATGTTGTCTACTATTTGTCTTTGACCTGTACCGCCCTCTCTGTACAGTACGCCGCAACTTATTTTAGCAATCTATCCACCTGATTCCAATTACGTGGTTCACTATTTCATCTTCCTATTACTTGATTACTTCTAATTTCTTAAATTAAAATAGCGCTAATACAGGTAGGCCTGGGGAAGCGAACGGGATTCGCACTGTTCAGAGAGTGATTTTTTGAAATTTTTCTTCATACTAACTGAATTTTAAGAAATCAGATGGTAGCGACCCTTTACCGACTAATACACTAAATAATGCCAAACACTGAAGTACTTTATGACCTCTGGTACGACCTCAAAGTGTTACATACGATCAATTTTCGATAAATATCGTATTTTCGAATAAATTAACCTCAAAGTGTTAAATACGATCAATTTTCGATAAATATCGTATTTTCGAATAAATATCGTATTTAACACTTTGAGATCGTACCAAAGGTCATAAAGTACTCCAGTGTGTGACATTAATTTTAATCTTAGGCTGTAAGAGATAGTGTTTTTAATTGAACCAATCAGAGAGCAGCTCTCATAAACAATCCCAGACTAAGTTAGAATGATATTGTGGGCAAAATTTCAGCTCGATCGGAAAAAAATGTGGCCAGCATCGTCGGAAACACACACACACACACCCACACCCACAAAAATAGAGAAAGTGTCCAAAAGAGCCGAATGGAGGCTACTATCTGATTTTTTTAAAATTCTTTAGTGGGAAGACAAAATTTAAAAAAAATACTTTTAATAAAAGTGTGTTTCCCGTTCGCTTACCCATGAATTGAGGGGGTTTTGAAATAAATATAACGATTAGCCTTGATAAGGAATTTTACCTGGGGCAGGGACAGTAAAGAGTTCGTAAACCCTAGTCAAAGGTACAATGAGAGAAAGTTGTACCTATTTTCACAATATCATTTTTCATAATCCAGTAGACATTTTATGACACACATGTTACATAGACAATAATTTTTTAAATTAATTAAATAATCCACATAGAAACCAATATCATCTCAGAACACAGGAAAAAAGTTTAGCACTGAACAGCAATTATATCAAAAAGGTGCTTGCTAAAAAAAATATATAAAATAAAAAAAGCATCTTGAGTCCACATCAAGAAATGCTCGCAAAAAAAGCACTTATTTATTATTAAGTATATTATTATTTATTACATTTTGTATTTATTGACAAAAATTTATTGTGAGACATCAAAACGTAAAATAAACTAAAATCGAAAAATCCAACAATACCCTTTTTTCTGTGAACTATGAATGAGGAAAATTTTCGCCATTCACAGTTCATGACAGTTGTTCAGGACAGTTGGTAGAACTCAATTAGGTAAATATCATAAGATAATGCCCAGCCGGTGTGCATCAGACCTTTTATATTGTCGTGAGTCTTCTGGTTCGATTACAAATAATTGTTAAAAGTCAAATTTTGGGGGTTTAAAATCATACCTAAAATCTGCCACCTCATAGCTCAAAAGACTATGAATCTTCCAAGTGAAACGTTTCAAGCATATTCTGCAATAGCTGCAATATTATTAAGTATTAATGCAATCATTCATTTATGATAGAAGTCCAGCATGTTACAGACTAATTAACAATTATGTTGCGTCTATCTCATTGTAGTTACAGAGTCAAGGCCGATGTCGTAGAGAAAAACGAATGGGAAGAATATTTCCTGATAGGTATTCAATTCAATTCATATCAATTTATCTTTATTTGCACATTATCATACAAAAAGGCGACATTCAACATTATCATGAACACATTGGTCTGAACGACATAGGTGAACATGAACATGAACACATAGGTATGTTGTATTCATAACTAGATTATGGGATTTTTTTATCGCTCTAGGCAAATGTGAAATAATTCATAAAATAAATGCATTTGTACCACATTTACTGGAACTTTTCACTGCTTATAGTATTTTCCTTTGCAAACGAATTATCGACCTATTTTGCACATCCCTCAGAAAGGTGGAGTGGGGATGTTCTGCCGCAGGAAGTGCAAGTATACATCAGCGAGTACAATGAAAGGGTTGCTCAAAACGAGGGTTAAGACAGATTTTGCCAAGCGTGGCCTAAAACTTAAATAATATAATAATAATTTAATATTTATTTTAAATTATAATATTTAATTGAGCGAGCGTAGCGAGCGTCTCCATTCGGCTCTTTTGGACACTTTCTCTGTTTTTGTGTGTGTGGGTGTGTGTGTGTGTGTGTGTTTCCCGACGATGCTGACCACATTTTTTTCCGATCGAGCTGAAATTTTGCACACAATATCATTCTAACTTAGTCTGGGATTGTTTATGAGAGCTGCTCTCTGATTGGTTCAATTAAAAACATATCTTCTGATTGGCCGAAAATCTAAATAGTCAGATCGAGTTCAAATATTGCATGGCCATTAATTGTACAATTTTCAATATTTTACAAATTTTTAGCCCAATCAGGAGGGAACTTATGCACTTATTGACATTTTTTAAGTTTTGAAACTGTCAGAAATGACATTTCAAACCAGAAATTCCACTACATTCTGAGTTGCTCTTGTAGCAAAGCAAAGTTTATAGATGGCTATTCTCAGTTTCAATGAAAGACATATTCCTTTATGTTGATTGAGTTATCATATTGCAATACCTATGTATTATACCATGTACTATGTATATGTACTATAGTACTATGTAGTACTATTTGTATGTATACCTATGTATGTAATGTACCTATGCATGCAATATTATGTAATGTATTTAATATAGGTATTTGGTATCTAAATACTTTATTTCTGGATATGGATCATGTTTCACAGTTATATTTAAAAACAACGTTCCAATTAGATACATTACATATCATATTTTACACATTCACATTTTTTTACACATCGGTCATGAATTTACATACTTATTGCTATTTTAAGTGTTTTAAATATCTGTCCAAAGATATTGATGGAATAGTATCAAATTCATGGTATTGGTCTGTTTAATTGTTTCAGAGTGTTTATGGAAAGTTTCAAGGAAAATTGGTAATAATGTAGTAAGTTTTCTTTGATTGAATGGATCAGGCTCGATTGGCGATGTCGCGCGTACCGGGGCTCGCTCATCAACGCGTTACGCGTAGCGTTTTCCTAGTAATATTATTTACATTGCTTGTTTGAATGGTTACCTCCCAGACTATGCAAAACTTGAATGGTGGAATATGGTTTAACAATTGGAGGCATGGTGGTAAGTTACCACCTAGATTAATGGTAAGCGGCACATACTGTCTTGAATAGTTCACCAATAGTTCTGAAACAAAATAATACGAAAATATATGTATAGAAAGTTTTTCAAATTTTCAGGATTGCAGATATTATACGCTTTCTTTGGAATATCTCATCCTGTTGTATTATTTTAAAATTATTTTTACATTGCTTTTACATTATTTTCATTATTAAACATTTGTTTAATTGTTTTTAGTTATGTTCTGAAGAAGATTCCGACATTGGAATTGAAAGTTGAAACTGTTGGGAACAAAATAAAATAGGATGATAATATTCAACAGAAGAAAGAGTATAATATATTTTAGGTATTATTTAGGAGACTACCAACAAAACAATAAAATCACACATTGAAAAAATATGCTGTGCGTCAAAGAGTTAAAGGGAGGGGGGTAACGATTATTAACTGAAATTTTACAATCATTACAAATAAAAATATTAAATCAGTAAAATAATAATATGAGAACGTATCCGGTTGAGACATTGAGATCAGCAAATAGAAAACGTGATTTACATCGAAAGTATCCAAAGAAGTTTAGTAACATAAAGAATCAGAAGGGCGGAAATGTCTGTTCAGGAGAAAATGTATAGGGTAAAAGCCCTGTTTTGGATACCGTGACCGGTATTAGATAGTCTTATAAAACTCCCACAATTAATGTTAAAATTCGTCGAATGTTCTTACAATTTTCAGGTTTTGTTAACAAATATCTAACGTAACTATTACGTGTGAAGACATCAACAGGGAAATATGATGGGGTAGAAAATTTGTTGAATCTAGATTTCGTCTCGTGCCTGGAAAATCGGCCAGTTTTCAACTATGCTCTTAACTCAAATAATGACCCCCCCCCCACACACAAATAATGCATAACTCTGGTAATTCCACGTCTTTTTTCGCTCATATTTCATATTTCGTAAAGACACGAAAATACGTAAATTTCGTCTTAAAATAAAATCCACATTGACAAGTGGTTGAGTTTTGACGTTTTCTGGAACCATCCTATTTCATCTGACTCCAGAGATGAGAGTTGTAGCTTTGAATATTTAATCCGTTGTAGAAAGTTCGATGCATTTTCAGGTGCTGCCAAGATCAATAATAGACAACATTCAAAATTCACTGCGCATGCGCGACGTGCCGTGATGCATGTTGGGCTTAGGATGTGAAGAGTTTGACAGCTGCCTGGTTGACAGTGCTGAGATGCATAAAGGAAGAATGTTTTTCGGTGTTTGTTATGTTATATCATCTCTGTATTTAAATGTAACTAATTTTATTGGTATTCAACATTATTTTATGAATAATACTAAGAATAGCAGATCGTACGGAACAGTGTGTTGTGTTCCATTGAGCAAAAATAACACTAAATTTAGCCGTGAAGTGTCGTTTCACTACTTTCAAGGGACATTGATTTGAAGAAAGAATGAGGCGTGTGAGGCGAATTGGATCTCAGGGAAAATGTAGTAAATGGTCCCCTATTAAGAACCACAGAATATGTGGTGCACATTTTAACAAATCTGGTTATAAGAAATATGAAGAAAAATTGCCCTGTTTTTCCCCTAACAAAATGAATAAATGAATAAACCGAAATGAATAACCAATAGGTCAGATTGATTTGTTAATTAGTTATGTATACAGGAACATACTTTGTCACATTTTGTCAGAATTTCTGACAAAAATAAGATTTTCGGCTACCTACAAATGTCCTGTTTGTTAAGAGGAAAAATAACTTGAATACCCCTGAAAGCGATAAATATGATTTCAAGCCCAGGCTAATAATATCTACAATATTGGATTTACATCTTACACTAAAAATTTTCAACAAAAACATAATTTATTGCGTATTATCCATTCTTTCTTCAAATCACAATGGAACACAACACATTGTTCCGTACGATCTGCTATTCTTAATATTATTCATAATTATGTTGAATACCACTAAAATTAGTTACATTTAAATACAGAGAGGATATAACATAATAAACACCGAAAAACATTCTTCCTTTATGCATCTTAGCACTGTCAACCAGGCAGCTGTCAAACTCTTCACATCCTAAACCCAGAATGCAATGTTGATAGTTGTAGATGGCGCTCGGGGTTTAAAATGTTGTCTATTAGACAACATTCAAAATTCACTGCGCATGCGCGACGTGCCGTGATGCATGTTGGGCTTAGGATGTGAAGAGTTTGACAGCTGCCTGGTTGACAGTGCTGAGATGCATAAAGGAAGAATGTTTTTCGGTGTTTGTTATGTTATATCATCTCTGTATTTAAATGTAACTAATTTTATTGGTATTCAACATTATTTTATGAATAATACTAAGAATAGCAGATCGTACGGAACAGTGTGTTGTGTTCCATTGAGCAAAAATAACACTAAATTTAGCCGTGAAGTGTCGTTTCACTACTTTCAAGGGACATTGATTTGAAGAAAGAATGAGGCGTGTGAGGCGAATTGGATCTCAGGGAAAATGTAGTAAATGGTCCCCTATTAAGAACCACAGAATATGTGGTGCACATTTTAACAAATCTGGTTATAAGAAATATGAAGAAAAATTGCCCTGTTTTTCCCCTAACAAAATGAATAAATGAATAAACCGAAATGAATAACCAATAGGTCAGATTGATTTGTTAATTAGTTATGTATACAGGAACATACTTTGTCACATTTTGTCAGAATTTCTGACAAAAATAAGATTTTCGGCTACCTACAAATGTCCTGTTTGTTAAGAGGAAAAATAACTTGAATACCCCTGAAAGCGATAAATATGATTTCAAGCCCAGGCTAATAATATCTACAATATTGGATTTACATCTTACACTAAAAATTTTCAACAAAAACATAATTTATTGCGTATTATCCATTCTTTCTTCAAATCACAATGGAACACAACACATTGTTCCGTACGATCTGCTATTCTTAATATTATTCATAATTATGTTGAATACCACTAAAATTAGTTACATTTAAATACAGAGAGGATATAACATAATAAACACCGAAAAACATTCTTCCTTTATGCATCTTAGCACTGTCAACCAGGCAGCTGTCAAACTCTTCACATCCTAAACCCAGAATGCAATGTTGATAGTTGTAGATGGCGCTCGGGGTTTAAAATGTTGTCTATTACTTGGCGCGTAGATAAACATTGAACGGTAAAATTACAAAGCATTTGAAAATAATTAATAAACAACTATGTTGTGGCAGTGTGCATTAACCTTGCATCATTTCTTGATTTCTGTCTTTGGCAAGGCAATGAACAAGTGAAACGAAGCCAAGTTTTATTCGCATGCCAATAATGAGTAGTGTGATCTAAATTAAATTACACTTCAAGTAAACAATTTCTTAATATTGTAGAAATCTATGAAGCCAGAAGTAGCACATGAATAAACTGAGAGCAGAAAGATATTGGAAGATAAGAATGCATCAATATTGCAATTTAATATTGTAACATGTTTCACTCTTTATTACAAACGTGGTTACAAAATTAAATTATTTCTACTATTCAACATGTTTTATTAAACATGGATATATTTTCATATTTTTGTTTAAAATTTACATTTTATGCAAAATATTCTGAAATCTCTCATTATCGAAACAATGTTGAACAGACAGTTTATGCTGATGGTAACCTTTCAAGGATGAATATAATATCTACTCCACAGGCAATTCTGAAGTTCTTCGTGTTTGTGATATGTTTATCCACGCCATCAAGAGAGTAATCCCTTCCGATGCTGTCAGCAGGTAGATTATACGTCCGTGTTTCTCTTTCCGTTGCAGCGAAGTCTCAGTGCATTGCCTCAAGCGATTGCATTGCGATCTAATGCACTTCCTTCGATCCTAATCAGTTCTATCTCATGCTTGAGATCGAAGAATATTACAATTCCAAACCACAATATCGCAAACACATATAATTTGTTTAATCTTTTATTTAAAAAAAAAAAAAATTATATTACTTGAATCGTATCTTGGTTTGGAATACATATGGAAATAAAATTGCCGAGAAATAACGTTTAAACCATGATGTAACCATACCATACGTTTAAATGTTATTCTAATTTTGTACCCAGAGCCAATAAGTTCTAAATGACGGAAGTCCTTCTGCATATGCAACTCTTACCTAAGAACTTGTTACTCATTATTGTTCAATTATTAAGAGTAATTAGTACAACTACTTAAACATTTTTATTCCCAGTTAATGAATATGAACACGATCGATCGAGGTCAAATCACTAATGCAACTAAAATCACCCAAAGGTTCTTTGTTATTTGCACAATGTAAGCACCCTTAAGGCAAGTTTACATGGAATATGAAAGCTCTTCAAACAGTCCAAGTAATGGTTCAGTAGCATTGAGTTTCTAGGAAATCCGAAATTACTATAAGATGGGAAGTATGTGACTTCGTACTTAAGTTGATCTGTTGCTTTTGCTTTCAGCTGTATTTTTTAAATACTAATTGGGTACAGTGCTGACTATAAAGATGATGGGGAAGTGGTGGAAAGGGTCCAAGTGTGCATAAGTCATAACTGACTTGCAGAGGCTAGTTCAATTTTTTCTGTCAATATCTGGCCGAAATGCGGAGGTAATATTGATTTATTCAAACAAAACTTCAAATTGACAGAGCAGTTGTTTCAACTCGTTATTACGACCACTCCCAAATGTTGAAAACAAGTTTGTTTAATCGTTACGTATTCAGTCTTATCACTCTTCGCCAAAATTTAAAAAGTCAATCTGAACAAAATGGATTGAGAACCTAAAAATCACGTTTGTATTGTAGTACGTACACCGATCGTCAGTATTGGTTAATATCTTCACATAATTTATCCACTTTGTAATAGTTACATTAAGTCATGTTAATAAAAATATATCCTTTCATTTCAACTACGCCGATCATAAGATAATTCAATTCATTGATTATCGTAATTTTTGTATTATCAGAGCATACATTTAATGTACCTTTCTATACTAAATTAGAGTAGGATAGCGCTCACATAATTTGGGTCAAAAAATAAAATACACATTTAATATAATGCCGGCTGTCCCAAGCTTTTTCCTTACAATACATATTAAATATACCTAATCCAATCTAACATACTTTAATATTTTATAATTTGATTTTTTTTGATTTTTTTTAACTCGATTCAAAATATACATGAATATTTAAACAATTCAAAGTTTTGGGATATCTTCATGATTTATATACAATAAAATTATGTATTTCTGTCAACAGTTCGATTTTATTTTCAAAATCTTCTACAGGGCAAAAAAATTAAAGAAGATTTGAAATTAAAATCGAAACTGTTTACAGAAATAAATATTTTTACAAATGTATATAAAACATGACACAATATCCCAAAACTTTGGATTGTTTTAATAATAATAGTCATGAATCGTTAAAAAAACTGTTTACATGAATATTGACAGGACTCTGTTGATAGAAAATCATTAGTCGAAAAATGTATTTGTATTCATATTGCTCAATGAACATTGACAAAATGCAACTCAAAAGCAAGGAAATGTGTTAATTCATTCACGGTGATCTGAAAAATGTGAGATTTTTAAAGAAGAAAATTAATTCAACGACAATAATAAAGGCATTGTTTCAATTAAACAGAATTCATTATGTAATATTATTTGAGAACTCCCGATAGTTAAGTGCTTGATTATCTAACCTTCATCATTGACATGATATAAAGAAACGTATTAAAAACAGAACTGAGTACTTTAGAAAAGAGCGTAAATCTAATTAGTTTTACTTACTATATCTTTATAAAATTAATTCTCTAATGTCCTTCCGTCAATAACCCCTCTCCCCTGGCAAAGTGCATTGGCGTTGGTGTGGCACCTCTCCTCATTCAACATTGCATCCCTCCTCACTAGCCACTTCTATATAATCCAGCCACTGATCGCATTTTAAACGTATAGATCAAGTGATTCTCAATGGCGCCATTTCTACTGGCTTTATTCCTCTTTGGAGTACATTCAGGTAGGAACATTATTGATATTGTATTTTTTGCTATTTATATTTTTGTTTCAAAATACTGAGGTAAAAGTGACTAAACTATTGTAAAGTGTATTAAAATTTTCAAGTAGTGTATAGACAATAACATTACAAAGAAAACAAACAACAATTTAATGAATTATTAATGCAATTTTTAAATACCTAATGAATAGAGGCAGGATTTTTAAACTATAACTTGCTTATATCGGTTTAAACTTGGTTGTGCTACTAACATTATAAATATTTTAATTTTATGAAAAATAGGGAACGTTGCCAAAATTCTATTTTATTCTACTTTTCTATTAGCAAAATAAACTATTCAAATTGTGCATGAAGATAGACAATGCACTTGACATTTGTTTGAATGTTCTTTCTGATTCGGATTAATTATTTTCTGAGCCATACGTGTGGTTAATCTTCTTCATGTATGAAACATTTAAATTCCTTGAAGTTATATTTACATTAAATCTTTACATTAACTTCAATAATATGTTTATTTTCCGCAAATAAACGTTTATACTGAATCATGTAAAACATACCAGTCGTTGATAAAAAAACGAACAATGATAGGGCATACAGGGGTTTGGATTCCTTGTGACTGAATTTCTTCACGTTCAAGTTTCCTACCAATGAATTCATTTTTGTCACAAGAAAAAAACTACGGAATTGCAGTTTATGCCTTTTTACTTTCACTTCGAGTGACATCTTGAGGAATTCTAGGCTGAAACAATAGAATGGCAATTATTATGTTACACGAATATAATAATGAGTGACTTCATTGTTGTATCGATAAAAAGGAGAAATGGTATATGAATGCGGATATATTATGTTCAGATAGGTCTTTAAAACAAATTAACTGTAAACTAACATTTATACGATACATCATTTCACTTTCGTTAAAAAATTAAAAACAATTAATAATCTCTGCGTGCTGTCACAAGAAGACATAAAAGTTATACGAGTTACACTTGTTTCCTAGAAATGTAAATTATTATGAAAATAAAATCTAATTATTAAGAATGTACAAACCCTTTCACTCTCAATCTACAGTTTTCTACGCCAATACAGAAACACTTTCCTTGCGATGCCACTTGATTAGTTGCCTTGCAGCGAGCTCCAACCTGTCCCGGAGAAACAGTGAGGCACTGAGGCACGGGGGTACTGAGGCACTGAGGCACTGACTAGAGGCAGCGGGATATGATGACACTTGACTTATCTTGCAGCGAGCTCCGGCCAGACTGGCAAGCTGACGGAGCGCTACAGCTGGAGGACACTGGATTATGCATATCCCAGTGAGACAGTGAGGCAGCGGGATATGATGACACTTGACTTATCTTGCAGCGAGCTCCGGCCAGACTGGCAAGCTGACGGAGCGCTACAGCTGGAGGACACTGGATTATGCATATCCCAGTGAGACAGTGAGGCAGCGGGATATGATGACACTTGACTTATCTTGCAGCGAGCTCCGGCCAGACTGGCAAGCTGACGGAGCGCTACAGCTGGAGGACACTGGATTATGCATATTGTAACGGTTTGAATTCGGCGCTGGCGCCAACGTCAAGTCGTTACCATTAGCCGGCATTTGTACCCATATTTGGAGGGTCGCCTAGAGCAGAAAAGATGTCATGCGCAATGGTCAATGATAGTCGAGTTCGCGGATCGGCGACCTGAGCTCATTCTCTTTCTCTGGCTGACCGTCGTCGACTTCACATCGCCGCGTGAGTAGTGTTTAAATGTAGATTGTAACCACGCTAAGTTGTAGCGGATATAACGTAGTGCGACTGGTCGTCCAGCCCCTACTTGCAGGTTCAATCTTGAGCTTTGTTAACAGAATCATTATTGTGCCCCTGTGGCCTACTTGAAATAGAGTAGTTAATGTATTTTGTCGTTGCGTAGTTTTTGTATTGCAATCAAGTGTGGCCACACTTGGATTGTCTCCGCGGAGAGTCAGGCAGTCAGGGAAAGGGCACCCTTTTCGGATCATCAAACCTATCTAAATTCGACATTGTATTAAGTAAGTCCAGTAATCTTAGAACGTCGTCTGTACGAGTTCTATTTAAGTAAATGTCCGAAGTAATTCGGCGAGCATCTTATCACGGAGGAGTGTAAGTAAAGAGTTTATTATATTTATCATTGTATTGTATCAGTCTTATTTGCTATTCATTCAATTGCATGTGTTGTGTTGCCTCCAGGCACACAGCTGATGAGGTTACGACCTGTGTTGTACACAGAGTCCATTTACGCGAGGAGGTCAAACCCCCGGTAATCTGTTATCTCATTCTGATCATTTGTATGTTGTGTTTATTTGACTGTTCATTTATTCCTCACTTGAGGTTATGTAATAAAACCATAATTAATGTCAACTGGACATCACAGCCTTATGTCTTGATAGTCTAGCACCTAGTTCTGATCCTATTGCTCTCGCTCATGTCGTGTCTCTCTCTTTGTCAACTACCACGAGATCACCCGCCCACACCCATCTCCAGCTGTTGCTAGCCCGGCACTGGTTATTTCTGCCCGAGGCGACGACGCCGGCGTGGCATTTTGGCGCACACAACGTGGGGCCTGGTGATCAAGACGCGATGTGTGGAGCCCGAACGTTGGCATTTTGGTGCTCAAATCCAAAATCGACGTGGGACAACAACGACCTTCAGACGCTTGTGTTTGCTGTGATTACCTCGAGATACGTTTGACCTTCGAGTTACGTGAACACGCCGTGCATACTGGTGAGCTGTATCGTTCAGTCATTATTTATCCCTGTTACGTAATCTTTTCATCATGGACGAAGCCGAGTCGTTAGAAGAAATTCATGCTTTAAGCGAGCGCCTGCAAACAGCAGTGACCTGTATCTAAAACTTTGATGGTGACGGACACATTTTTGGAAATACAGCCTACTATTTCCTGTGAGATCCGCGAAGTCGAAACTCGTGGCGCAGAAGATAGAAGACGAGGTATTCTTAGTGTACGACACTGCAGAGATCTTAGTTTGTGACCATGGTCCTGAGTTCATAGGAGCTCCTTGGAAGAAGATGGCTCAAGAGTCCAGACTACCATAGTACTCTTCACTACAACGACAAACGTCATCCACAAGCGAACCCGACGGAACGCGCTAATTGTACTGTTCTAGGTATGCTGAGATCATACATCACCGACAATCATAAGCTATGGGACAAGAATGTGCCGAAAATAGGTTGTGCCCTACGTACAGCAGTGAATGAAGTAACTGGCTATACACCGGCATCCGTTAACTTTGGTCGTGAATTAATTTTGTGTGGTATAGACCACCGACGCTATCGATATGGCGATTATTATTGTCGCGGACAATGTTGACAAGATGCAAGGACTAAAATCTATTTTTACAGATATTCGCGCTCGTTTGAAACGCGCCCTCAGCAAAACGCCGTGAGATACAACCTCCGACGACGCCCGCTGGAATTCCATGTTGGCGACCGAGTCTTGAAGAGAGACTTCCACTTGTCCAACGCTGCCGACAACTATGCAGCCAAGCTAGCGCCTCGATACGAAGGACCGTTCGAGATCAGCAAGAAAACGTCACCGCTGATCTACCGTCTCAAGGACCTCGATGGACGCGATATCGGAACCTGGCACATCAAGGATTTGCGTAGTTATTATGATAGTTAGCCTGTAAGAACTCGAAGAAAAAGAAAATTGTATTTTCTTTTTGTTGGGGTTAACGGGGAATTGTAACGGTTTGAATTCGGCGCTGGCGCCAACGTCAAGTCGTTACCATTAGCCGGCATTTGTACCCATATTTGGAGGGTCGCCTAGAGCAGAAAAGATGTCATGCGCAATGGTCAATGATAGTCGAGTTCGCGGATCGGCGACCTGAGCTCATTCTCTTTCTCTGGCTGACCGTCGTCGACTTCACATCGCCGCGTGAGTAGTGTTTAAATGTAGATTGTAACCACGCTAAGTTGTAGCGGATATAACGTAGTGCGACTGGTCGTCCAGCCCCTACTTGCAGGTTCAATCTTGAGCTTTGTTAACAGAATCATTATTGTGCCCCTGTGGCCTACTTGAAATAGAGTAGTTAATGTATTTTGTCGTTGCGTAGTTTTTGTATTGCAATCAAGTGTGGCCACACTTGGATTGTCTCCGCGGAGAGTCAGGCAGTCAGGGAAAGGGCACCCTTTTCGGATCATCAAACCTATCTAAATTCGACATTGTATTAAGTAAGTCCAGTAATCTTAGAACGTCGTCTGTACGAGTTCTATTTAAGTAAATGTCCGAAGTAATTCGGCGAGCATCTTATCACGGAGGAGTGTAAGTAAAGAGTTTATTATATTTATCATTGTATTGTATCAGTCTTATTTGCTATTCATTCAATTGCATGTGTTGTGTTGCCTCCAGGCACACAGCTGATGAGGTTACGACCTGTGTTGTACACAGAGTCCATTTACGCGAGGAGGTCAAACCCCCGGTAATCTGTTATCTCATTCTGATCATTTGTATGTTGTGTTTATTTGACTGTTCATTTATTCCTCACTTGAGGTTATGTAATAAAACCATAATTAATGTCAACTGGACATCACAGCCTTATGTCTTGATAGTCTAGCACCTAGTTCTGATCCTATTGCTCTCGCTCATGTCGTGTCTCTCTCTTTGTCAACTACCACGAGATCACCCGCCCACACCCATCTCCAGCTGTTGCTAGCCCGGCACTGGTTATTTCTGCCCGAGGCGACGACGCCGGCGTGGCATTTTGGCGCACACAACGTGGGGCCTGGTGATCAAGACGCGATGTGTGGAGCCCGAACGTTGGCATTTTGGTGCTCAAATCCAAAATCGACGTGGGACAACAACGACCTTCAGACGCTTGTGTTTGCTGTGATTACCTCGAGATACGTTTGACCTTCGAGTTACGTGAACACGCCGTGCATACTGGTGAGCTGTATCGTTCAGTCATTATTTATCCCTGTTACGTAATCTTTTCATCATGGACGAAGCCGAGTCGTTAGAAGAAATTCATGCTTTAAGCGAGCGCCTGCAAACAGCAGTGACCTGTATCTAAAACTTTGATGGTGACGGACACATTTTTGGAAATACAGCCTACTATTTCCTGTGAGATCCGCGAAGTCGAAACTCGTGGCGCAGAAGATAGAAGACGAGGTATTCTTAGTGTACGACACTGCAGAGATCTTAGTTTGTGACCATGGTCCTGAGTTCATAGGAGCTCCTTGGAAGAAGATGGCTCAAGAGTCCAGACTACCATAGTACTCTTCACTACAACGACAAACGTCATCCACAAGCGAACCCGACGGAACGCGCTAATTGTACTGTTCTAGGTATGCTGAGATCATACATCACCGACAATCATAAGCTATGGGACAAGAATGTGCCGAAAATAGGTTGTGCCCTACGTACAGCAGTGAATGAAGTAACTGGCTATACACCGGCATCCGTTAACTTTGGTCGTGAATTAATTTTGTGTGGTATAGACCACCGACGCTATCGATATGGCGATTATTATTGTCGCGGACAATGTTGACAAGATGCAAGGACTAAAATCTATTTTTACAGATATTCGCGCTCGTTTGAAACGCGCCCTCAGCAAAACGCCGTGAGATACAACCTCCGACGACGCCCGCTGGAATTCCATGTTGGCGACCGAGTCTTGAAGAGAGACTTCCACTTGTCCAACGCTGCCGACAACTATGCAGCCAAGCTAGCGCCTCGATACGAAGGACCGTTCGAGATCAGCAAGAAAACGTCACCGCTGATCTACCGTCTCAAGGACCTCGATGGACGCGATATCGGAACCTGGCACATCAAGGATTTGCGTAGTTATTATGATAGTTAGCCTGTAAGAACTCGAAGAAAAAGAAAATTGTATTTTCTTTTTGTTGGGGTTAACGGGGAATTGTAACGGTTTGAATTCGGCGCTGGCGCCAACGTCAAGTCGTTACCATTAGCCGGCATTTGTACCCATATTTGGAGGGTCGCCTAGAGCAGAAAAGATGTCATGCGCAATGGTCAATGATAGTCGAGTTCGCGGATCGGCGACCTGAGCTCATTCTCTTTCTCTGGCTGACCGTCGTCGACTTCACATCGCCGCGTGAGTAGTGTTTAAATGTAGATTGTAACCACGCTAAGTTGTAGCGGATATAACGTAGTGCGACTGGTCGTCCAGCCCCTACTTGCAGGTTCAATCTTGAGCTTTGTTAACAGAATCATTATTGTGCCCCTGTGGCCTACTTGAAATAGAGTAGTTAATGTATTTTGTCGTTGCGTAGTTTTTGTATTGCAATCAAGTGTGGCCACACTTGGATTGTCTCCGCGGAGAGTCAGGCAGTCAGGGAAAGGGCACCCTTTTCGGATCATCAAACCTATCTAAATTCGACATTGTATTAAGTAAGTCCAGTAATCTTAGAACGTCGTCTGTACGAGTTCTATTTAAGTAAATGTCCGAAGTAATTCGGCGAGCATCTTATCACGGAGGAGTGTAAGTAAAGAGTTTATTATATTTATCATTGTATTGTATCAGTCTTATTTGCTATTCATTCAATTGCATGTGTTGTGTTGCCTCCAGGCACACAGCTGATGAGGTTACGACCTGTGTTGTACACAGAGTCCATTTACGCGAGGAGGTCAAACCCCCGGTAATCTGTTATCTCATTCTGATCATTTGTATGTTGTGTTTATTTGACTGTTCATTTATTCCTCACTTGAGGTTATGTAATAAAACCATAATTAATGTCAACTGGACATCACAGCCTTATGTCTTGATAGTCTAGCACCTAGTTCTGATCCTATTGCTCTCGCTCATGTCGTGTCTCTCTCTTTGTCAACTACCACGAGATCACCCGCCCACACCCATCTCCAGCTGTTGCTAGCCCGGCACTGGTTATTTCTGCCCGAGGCGACGACGCCGGCGTGGCATTTTGGCGCACACAACGTGGGGCCTGGTGATCAAGACGCGATGTGTGGAGCCCGAACGTTGGCATTTTGGTGCTCAAATCCAAAATCGACGTGGGACAACAACGACCTTCAGACGCTTGTGTTTGCTGTGATTACCTCGAGATACGTTTGACCTTCGAGTTACGTGAACACGCCGTGCATACTGGTGAGCTGTATCGTTCAGTCATTATTTATCCCTGTTACGTAATCTTTTCATCATGGACGAAGCCGAGTCGTTAGAAGAAATTCATGCTTTAAGCGAGCGCCTGCAAACAGCAGTGACCTGTATCTAAAACTTTGATGGTGACGGACACATTTTTGGAAATACAGCCTACTATTTCCTGTGAGATCCGCGAAGTCGAAACTCGTGGCGCAGAAGATAGAAGACGAGGTATTCTTAGTGTACGACACTGCAGAGATCTTAGTTTGTGACCATGGTCCTGAGTTCATAGGAGCTCCTTGGAAGAAGATGGCTCAAGAGTCCAGACTACCATAGTACTCTTCACTACAACGACAAACGTCATCCACAAGCGAACCCGACGGAACGCGCTAATTGTACTGTTCTAGGTATGCTGAGATCATACATCACCGACAATCATAAGCTATGGGACAAGAATGTGCCGAAAATAGGTTGTGCCCTACGTACAGCAGTGAATGAAGTAACTGGCTATACACCGGCATCCGTTAACTTTGGTCGTGAATTAATTTTGTGTGGTATAGACCACCGACGCTATCGATATGGCGATTATTATTGTCGCGGACAATGTTGACAAGATGCAAGGACTAAAATCTATTTTTACAGATATTCGCGCTCGTTTGAAACGCGCCCTCAGCAAAACGCCGTGAGATACAACCTCCGACGACGCCCGCTGGAATTCCATGTTGGCGACCGAGTCTTGAAGAGAGACTTCCACTTGTCCAACGCTGCCGACAACTATGCAGCCAAGCTAGCGCCTCGATACGAAGGACCGTTCGAGATCAGCAAGAAAACGTCACCGCTGATCTACCGTCTCAAGGACCTCGATGGACGCGATATCGGAACCTGGCACATCAAGGATTTGCGTAGTTATTATGATAGTTAGCCTGTAAGAACTCGAAGAAAAAGAAAATTGTATTTTCTTTTTGTTGGGGTTAACGGGGAATTGTAACGGTTTGAATTCGGCGCTGGCGCCAACGTCAAGTCGTTACCATTAGCCGGCATTTGTACCCATATTTGGAGGGTCGCCTAGAGCAGAAAAGATGTCATGCGCAATGGTCAATGATAGTCGAGTTCGCGGATCGGCGACCTGAGCTCATTCTCTTTCTCTGGCTGACCGTCGTCGACTTCACATCGCCGCGTGAGTAGTGTTTAAATGTAGATTGTAACCACGCTAAGTTGTAGCGGATATAACGTAGTGCGACTGGTCGTCCAGCCCCTACTTGCAGGTTCAATCTTGAGCTTTGTTAACAGAATCATTATTGTGCCCCTGTGGCCTACTTGAAATAGAGTAGTTAATGTATTTTGTCGTTGCGTAGTTTTTGTATTGCAATCAAGTGTGGCCACACTTGGATTGTCTCCGCGGAGAGTCAGGCAGTCAGGGAAAGGGCACCCTTTTCGGATCATCAAACCTATCTAAATTCGACATTGTATTAAGTAAGTCCAGTAATCTTAGAACGTCGTCTGTACGAGTTCTATTTAAGTAAATGTCCGAAGTAATTCGGCGAGCATCTTATCACGGAGGAGTGTAAGTAAAGAGTTTATTATATTTATCATTGTATTGTATCAGTCTTATTTGCTATTCATTCAATTGCATGTGTTGTGTTGCCTCCAGGCACACAGCTGATGAGGTTACGACCTGTGTTGTACACAGAGTCCATTTACGCGAGGAGGTCAAACCCCCGGTAATCTGTTATCTCATTCTGATCATTTGTATGTTGTGTTTATTTGACTGTTCATTTATTCCTCACTTGAGGTTATGTAATAAAACCATAATTAATGTCAACTGGACATCACAGCCTTATGTCTTGATAGTCTAGCACCTAGTTCTGATCCTATTGCTCTCGCTCATGTCGTGTCTCTCTCTTTGTCAACTACCACGAGATCACCCGCCCACACCCATCTCCAGCTGTTGCTAGCCCGGCACTGGTTATTTCTGCCCGAGGCGACGACGCCGGCGTGGCAATATCCCAGTGAGACAGTGAGGCAGCGGGATATGATGACACTTGACTTATCTTGCAGCGAGCTCCGGCCAGACTGGCAAGCTGACGGAGCGCTACAGCTGGAGGACACTGGATTATGCATATCCCAGTGAGACAGTGAGGCAGCGGGATATGATGACACTTGACTTATCTTGCAGCGAGCTCCGGCCAGACTGGCAAGCTGACGGAGCGCTACAGCTGGAGGACACTGGATTATGCATATCCCAGTGAGACAGTGAGGCAGCGGGATATGATGACACTTGACTTATCTTGCAGCGAGCTCCGGCCAGACTGGCAAGCTGACGGAGCGCTACAGCTGGAGGACACTGGATTATGCATATCCCAGTGAGACAGTGAGGCAGCGGGATATGATGACACTTGACTTATCTTGCAGCGAGCTCCGGCCAGACTGGCAAGCTGACGGAGCGCTACAGCTGGAGGACACTGGATTATGCATATCCCAGTGAGACAGTGAGGCAGCGGGATATGATGACACTTGACTTATCTTGCAGCGAGCTCCGGCCAGACTGGCAAGCTGACGGAGCGCTACAGCTGGAGGACACTGGATTATGCATATCCCAGTGAGACAGTGAGGCAGCGGGATATGATGACACTTGACTTATCTTGCAGCGAGCTCCGGCCAGACTGGCAAGCTGACGGAGCGCTACAGCTGGAGGACACTGGATTATGCATATCCCAGTGAGGCAGCGAGACAGCGGGCAATGCAGTCCGGAGACTACATTCCAGAGAACAATCTCCCCGTAGGAATAGAAGTCTGGGGGGACAAGATGTTTGTCACTGTACCACGCTGGAGAGGAGGTAAGATCTTTTAACCTTTGATTATTAAATCCTTAGTAGGGTTTTAATTTTCAAAGCTTTAACTCTTTGTAAGAGCTCCGTTTATTACAATTTAGTAATCAATCATTCCATTCCATCGTTTTTCTATTTGAACTGAAAAAATACATTTACAGCATAAGTACGTGTTTTCCACCCCCTCCCAAATCTCTTATCGCAGGAATAGATTTTGTTTGTTACCAAGACATTGGCCTCAAATTCAATTCCAATGCCCCGATCATGTTTGAGATTCACTCCTGGCATGCTGTGATAGTTCCAAGTGACATGGCCGCCTGGTTCTTACGATCGAACAATTTACCTATACCTACCAAATTAGCGTATGCATTAGAGATGGCCGCTTGAGTGGAATTTCATTCACATCGGGTCATGTCACGAAATCATTCACGGCATACTCACTCTCTTCCCTCAACGTTGCACTCTCACGCACACTCACGCAGTATCCCCAACGTTGCACTCTCACGCACGCTCACGCACACTCACGCAGTATCCCCAACGTTGCACGCTCAAGCACGCTCACGCACACTCACGCAGTTGCCCTAACGTTGCACGCTCAAGCACGCTCATGCACACTCACGCAGTTTCCTTAACGTTGCACGCTCACGCACACTTAAACACATTCACATAGTATGCATGCTTTACAATTAAATTTACCTTGTGACTCAATTTTTGTACCTCAGAGGTGAAGGCACGAGGTCCAAATTTCAATGATTCTTGATGTGAGCTCATAAACCAGTATTTATGAGTTCATCCAATCATGTTTGTATTGATGACATGAGTCATTGTGTAAGAGAGAGAATGCCTACATATAGCCATGTATTTGTAGACTTTTCAAATGTCAATTACATCATTCTAAAAATGTGCAACGAAAAATCGGGAAAATTGGCTTCCGGCCTTGTGCGTCTGAGGTATAGATTTATATTTTTTGATGCAAAAATAATATCTGGTGCACAACACTGCACGAACACACCCAGTCCAGAAACAAGTTCTACTCAAATGGTTTTCTGCTCTTACTGCGAATTCAAGTAAATTGAAAACCTTTTTCACATTCATGACACATTATTATTGGTTTGGAATTGGGTCAATAAGTCAGAACTTATACGTTGCTTGTGTCACGCACAATCACGCTTGAGGGAAAACTATTCACACTCACTCACATTTTCATAAGAATGCTCACTTACGCACACTCGCGACGAAATTCGTTACTCACGGTCCAACCTTTACTTCCAGTATTAATCTTCTCCTCTCTCCTACACTACCTACTTCCCTAAGTGAACATGTTGTTCTAAGGCCGTTTTTATAATATCGACAGACTAAATTCGTGGTTCTAGTTTTACCATGGCAATAGCCAGAGAGTGCGGATCTTCGAAAATAGAAATCATTTCATTTTATTTTCACAGTCAACTGAAGATACGATCATGTTCATTTATGGCGACTCGCAGAATATCTGGTTTTTCTGTACATACCAACATGTTCATTTATATTATCTTCGAGGTGACATCATGATCTCATACACTAATGAGATCAACGCTAATTATTATGTTTCCTTCGTGTGTCAAACTTTCTTCTGATCGAGTCGGTTTGTCGGTTTGTAGTTTTATGCTAAAACTCTGTTTTTACCCCATGTGTTTCGTTCCGCACGTTGCACGAAGTAATAAGGCTCATAATAATATAAACACTTATTGTTTCATAATACACATCGTAAATCCATAAATCGTAGGTACTGAGGTTATGATTTACACTGCAAATAGTTTATTTCACATTTCTGAATGATTTATAGTTTGATCAGTTGGCCTGCGGTTTGTTAGACTCGATCAAAATGTTGAGAAATAAGTAAGAAAATATGAATTGCGAATCTTATATGTGCTTATTATAATGCAATCATTGTTTTGAGGTTAGTTGAATAGTTTAAAGGGGGTATTTTGTGATATTTCATTTTTATTGAAATTATCTTGTCAATTCAATCGATCTAAATCAAATCATCAAACATTATAGAGATAATATTGCTTATGAAAATGAAAATAGTCATGAAACTTAAAAGCATGTACACTTGGCCAAACAAAACTTAAACGTTCAATAAATCTGATAGGCTGATAAGATCGCACCATCAGAAGTCAGTCTAAGCGATCGCATTATCTCACTCTAGTAGGTGACCTCACATTTCAATGATAATAACAAGCTTTGATTGGTTATGGGACATGACCAGCAGTCATTCAAATTTGGTCAACGTTCAAGTTTTGTTTGGCCGAGTGTACATAGTTTAAAACATGTTTCATGAAAGCATTGAGTTTCGGATCTGTTGTACGTATTATCCTAAAGTAAGCTATACAAGAAGTATGCAAATGTTGCTTAGCAATTGATTTCACAATTATTTCTTCCCACCCCATGTCAGAAGTAAAATAAAAATATTATTTTTTCTTTAAAAGAATGTAATTTAACTTTCTACATACAAAAGTAATCGATGAGCCATGGATTACTACTTTCCCCCACATCTGAACTAGAGTGAGTGTGCCAGCAAAATGTGAAATGATCTCCTGCGATGCATTATTATGCAACTGCCACTTGCAATGAACTAGTTTATTTTCTATAATCTATGCACTTTTTGCGCATTACTGCTGTCATAAATGATAATTTGGCATAAGTATGTATTTATTAACTGGATTTCAATTTATTGTATTAACATTAGCATTTAATATCCGAGTTTTATTACCTCAGTAAAGTTATATCATTAGAAGGTACAAAATGTTTTTTGCAATTTATATTAACTCAGTAGACATTCGGAGCAAACAGAATAACTGTATGAGGCAGAACATTTTATTACATTATTGATACAAATATGTGTATGAAATAACAATTAGTTTGATTAAAACTTGAGAGGAAGCCCCACCTCTCTGTACAGCATCATGGAAGTGCCCTATGGTGCGATGTCAAGTTAGAGAAGCCGTGTAGAGGGGGGTGGGGGAGCTTGGAACCCGCGGGACGTCGTTATGAAGGAAGTATTTTATAGTAATTTAAATTACAGTTAAGAGGCAAACGGAAGCGAACGGGAATCGCACGGTTCGTAAGAGCGTTTTTTGAAATTGTGTCTTCCCACTTAATAATTTTAAAAAATCAGATAGTAACGACCCATAAAAGCCTAATATACTAAATAATGGCGCACACTGGAGCTCATTGTGACCTCTGGTGCGACCTCAAAGTGTTAAATACGATATTTTTAATAAAATAATCGAAAATAATCGTATTTAACACTTTGAGGTCGTACCAGAGGTCATAATGAACTCCAGTGTGTGGCATTATTTAGTCTATTGGGCTGTAATGGGTCGTTACTATCTGATTTTTTAAAATTATTAAGTGGGAAGACACAATTTCAAAAAAACGCTTTGACGAACCGTGCGATTCCCGTTCGCTTCCGTTTGCCTCTTAATATGTCGGGAACATAAATTTCGCGGGCAGATTTTAACCACGTGTATGGCAACAGGCTCGAATAAACTGAGCTGTGATAAGTGTGTGGATCGTTACGCAATAAATTAATTTAATTGAATGTTGGGCATTTACAGTGCGTTGCTACGCAACAAATTAATGCTACAGGCAGCATTTATTTACCCGATTCCAGTACACGGGAAGCGGAGACACAAGTTTTGAATGTGATTGTACTCAGTATTAGATTATGATAAGGAATATTGAATCAGAAGTATATTACCTACTTATATTCCATTTTATTAATATTTCTTCAATTTAAAATTATAATTCCTAAACTAAACTAAACTACTGAACTAGACTTGAACTTAACTATCAAGTCACAGAGGTATTAACAATAATAATGAAATATGATATAGAAAAGAAATAGCATGATACGTACAAACCTTACATAAATAACAATATCTAGTGGCTGCATTATAAATCAATTTGCCAGCCCCGATAAGTTCTTGTTACTCGTCAACACTCAGGAGTGGTCGATTTGGTGGTGAACTTTTAGTCTCGGTGGGTGAGGGGGCGGGGGGGGGGGGGCAAAATATGAAAGTTTTAGCGTGACATCCTTTATGCACAGCCCTCCAAGGTCACCCACTTGTCAAGTGTCAAGTCAAGTGCTGACCTCTCCCAATGTCATAGATCAGCGAGTGTTAAACGCGGCCCGCGAAGATTTCACGAATATTCATTGCATAAAGCATAATAGGTACTACTACATTTAAAATAAAAGCCCAATACAAATATTGGGTGTAAATTTGTGTAAGAAATGTGTGTAGCCCATTCTCTTCAAATTTTTGGTGATGAACAACTTTATGTAATACATTGGGGGGGGGGGGGGGGGGGGGGGGGGACTTTGAAATAGAAAAGTTCAAGAACCGCTGTCAAATGCTACAATGAAGTTCAATTAATTTATTTTTGGGGAGGCGAAGGTGGACTAGAGACAATTTTGCCTATCCTCGACGCCGTCCCCTGTGTACGATCCGTGCTATTTTGATAAATACCTACTTGTACAGATCACCTGGGAGTTCCATAGCTCTGTGCGATGCAAATGGTTATGAAGTCACTTAAATACATTATTTCAAATACTTAAATTTTTCTTCAAATTGGCATTTTTGGACAATGAATTTTCATATTCAACATGACGTGGCAGAATAAATTAGACTCAATCATATGCAATATAACTGTTGACAATCAGATAAGTTAGTAGGTATATTTTCAATATTTCTGTAGATACATTATGTCACTCAGCATTTGCATGTAACACAGTTCCATTGTTTTACGCAATCATTAAAAATTGTGCCGCAGAGACAGATTAGCGCACTGAATGTGGCATGACGACATGACAAGATGCATATGCTGTGCAAAAGTGAGAGTGGGACGAATCTTGGACCACTTCCAGACTGGATTTAAAAATTGAAGTCACTTATGCATTATAATGTATAGTGCTCTAAATCGCAGATCTTGTCAAAAAGTTGTCAATTATGCAGGAACTTTAGTTGATGTATCCTGGTCAGTTATGTTACCTAATGCCAAGGACCTAGTGTATAATATGTGGGCTCTACCGGTTCTTGTAATGGATTGTTACAATGGGATTGTCGACATTTAATCCATGTCTACAATTGGATTCTACCAACTCAGTCAAACCAATTACTAGCTTACGTTGCACCATGCTGAGTGAGAATATGGTGTGCACAACCCGCGGCCCACCATGATATTCTTCTGCAACCTGCGATCTAAATGAATCGTGGAAAAATGTGTATCACCATTCCAGTCAAAACTGAGATTAATACATTTCATGAAAGAATAAACGAAATTAATTTTATTTTTATTTTATTTATATATTAATGTTGGGTAAAATTAATGAATAATAAAGACGGTAGGGAAATTTTCTAACTGTTTTTATAACATTACAACACAATTTGAACATTTACGTAGCACTGTTATTCCAAACACTTTTTACGCAAACTTGACCATTTCAACGGCCCAAATTCGGTTTCTGTGTAAAAAAAACTACATTGCTATAAACTTTACATAATAGCCGAAAATGAATGTCTAATCTGTCTACCTTGTCTTCCACTGTCCCCGTCTCGTAAAGCAGAGTGGAGAGCCAGTGTCTGGTTGTAAGGAAGGGATGTCCGTTGTGAAAAATATCCGACCGAACCGGGGCTCAAACCCGGGACCTCTTACTTGCGAAAGAGAGCTCTAACCACTGAGCTACCAGGTCGGACAAACCGGGTCCGACCAGGTAGCTCAGTGGTTAGAGCTCTCGCGAGCTCTCGATACTGACTCAATTGAAGTTTTCCACAGAAACCTACATTCTCAGTGTCTGGTTTGTTCCTATTCATTTTACATTTAAAGTACCTAATAAGTCAAAACTCTAGAAAAAATGCACTACACTTGTTCCTTAAATATAATAATTTATAATTTAATGAGCATACCTGATATAAATAATATAATATAATTTAATAATAATTTTTATACTAATTAATTGTCCATTCTGATAAAAAGGTTGTGCATCACTGCTCTAGCGTCTCGAGTCTCTAGACCATCTGATCTGATCTGTTAGGATGAATAGAATGTTATTGCGATATTCCTGTACCAAGGATAACCAGGAGGCGAATACACAGTACCAAGATTTATTGTAGATCACGCCAACACGTAATCAAGTCTGAACCCGGAATTTCTTAAATGACAGATCACAGAGATCAGTAGGTACTCGAACCACAATGCCAACGGATTTGGCAAATGCATTGGATTGTTATTTTCAACTTGACTGGCAAGTTAAAAAGTGAAAACCTGTTTTATTTTTTATTATGGTTGTAGGGCTCTTTACCGACGGACTTTTTGCCGATGGACATTTTACCGACATTTTTTAATACTAATTGGAAACCTGAGAGAAAATATTGACTGAGTTTATGTTTGCTAAATCAAAATCGGATCAATTTCATGTCATGCCAAAATTAGTTTTCGCTATGAATTCGTTTGTTTACCATCACTCAAACTGATGTGTGTTGGAAACTATTTGAAGTATGAACGGAAGGAGAAAGAATATTAGTTTGTTATTAATTTTTACAGTGTATTATAATAATGCATATAAAATGTGAACATTTATGCGCTTTTGTTTTAATTTAAAAAAATAAATAAAATTTGTGTATTTGCTATTTATTTATAACAATTAAATCATACCAGGGGGCCAATTCTTGAGATTCAAGTTTTGAAACCATGTACGTTTTCATTGTATAAAACATAAAAAAAGTTGAAGGCTAAGCAATAGCTGTCAACTTTTTCAAGTTGTATACAAAGAAAAATTTAAAACGGTTTCAAAACGTCAATCTCAAGAATTGGCCTCCTGAAATATATACAGGCACATAAACATAATTTTCTATACTAACGAATTAATAGCGAAGATAGAAAATATTTTCTCCCTCATGATGCCAATGAGTAGGTATAAGTCGATAAAGTGTCCAGGTAGTATTGGTAAAATGTCCGCACCTATTTTTCGGTAATATGTCCGTCGGTAAAAAAAAATCCGTCGGTAAACGGTCCGATTACCTTACATTATAAATTTTAGAATTTATGTAACATAAATATGGTCGTTCATTAATCTTCGTGTGCCTCCCTTTGCAATAATAATAATATTTGTCCATTTAACCAGATTAAAATTACTTGAGAACTGCTTATATGGCTTTGATTGCAATTTACTCACTAGTACTGGATTTAATAAAATGCCGGTAAAAGGACACTACAGGCGATTTACAAAATTCGCATAATGTCGATCGTTAAGTCCCATGTCTTAGTTACAAAACTATTAGTCTTGGGTTTTCCAGTGCATATCCGTTCCATTAAAACACGCAATTCATTTATGCATTTAATATGATTAAGTAGTAATTAATAGGTACATTTGCCAATTCTCATGCTCAGTGATTTCAACAAAATCATAATAAATTTACATTTACTCATTAATAAAGTCATGTGAGAGCATGAGTTCACTTTCACGGAGTTTGCATTTAATTAAAATAATAATAATTTTAGTTCAGTGATTAACAAGAGAGGAAGTCCAGGTCTTGACAGCGCAATACTAGCAACGTGTTACTACAAGTACCAATTACCTCCAGTTTATCGATGTTTGTGATAATTTCCATTTCAACCTGCATCCCAGAATCCGTTACAAGGATTTAGATCATTTCAACACTGACGATCAAATGCAAGCTTGAGACGTTGCCAATCAATGATGAATACTTTTACTACGAAGTGTAGAATCTTGTGTAGTTGTTACTTATTTGCAGCTTTGTTTCACTCGAGTAATTTGACTAATTAATAATCATTACCTAGCTATAATGGCTACTCGAGCGTAATACAAATAATCGTACAATGTTTTACATTGATATAGTAAAAGTTATCAGTGGTTATGTTTCCGGTCTCTAGAGTTGCTGTATAAAATGCAATTTAAATGATAGGCCAGTGATGTATGCAAAAGATGTGTATAATTAGTAAATTAGTTACTATTTTCTATTATACTCATAAAATAACAATTATTATGTGACATTGACATATTAATATGAATTATTATATAACAACTTTTAAATCTATATTCTTAAATTGTTAAACCAGTTTTAAAATAATTTCCCGAGAATTGTAAGTGTGAATCAATTGCATTTCGAAACCACATTCTATACGTTACCTGCCCCTAGCGTACTAACCAATAATTTACTCATAAAACCTTGCCAGAGAAAAATCACAAGATACGTGTGATATTTATTTTCTATAGTGTTGGGAAAACAGTGCAACTCTCATCTAGATAATAATATGATCATATAATATATAATCCACTTCATACTAAAAGCACTATAAAAACCATGAACATAGAAATAGGTGTGAAAATGTATGTTTGTTCAATAGATCAATATAGATACTTAGAATAGATTTGTTCAAATATCACGCTAAACGGTCGCTATGCTCTCACCATGTGTTTAAGCCATGCAATACCTTGCCATTTTCCTGAAACATAAATCTCTCTGCAATTAATCACCATCAATTACTGATGTGAACGTTGTTAACGTTATTAAATGCATTCTTGATAATGATTATGACTTCATGTAGATCAAATACATACATCAACTTTTCATGTGTAAACAAGGTAAGAGACACGCACTCATAGGTATAATGATTGAAACTATGTTTTCTGCAGGAATTCCGGCTACGCTGAACTACATCTCTCTGAGCTCCAGCTATGCCGACTCACCGAAGCTTACACCATATCCGGACTGGGAGACCAACCGAGAAGGCAATTGCGAGGGTGTCACCACCACTTATCGCATCAAAGCCGACAACTGCAACCGGCTCTGGGTGTTGGATTCTGGCACAGTCGGCATCGGGAACACAACCGAACAAGTTTGTCCCGTCGCTGTCCTCGTCTTCGATCTCACCACGGATAAACTCCTGCGACGTTATCAATTCCGTCCTGAAGACACAAATGCCAATACGTTCATTGCGAATATCGCGGTTGACATTGGCCAGACATGTGATGACACATTCATGTATGCTTCGGATGAGTTGGGTTATGGATTACTTGTTTATAGTTGGGCTGATAATATTTCTTGGAGGTTGACTCACAGTTTTTTCCTTCCTGATCCATTAAAAGGAGACTACAACATCGCTGGCCTCAACTTCCAATGGGGTGAAGAAGGTATTTTCGGTCTTGCTTTGTCACCAATTCAACGGGACGGATTCCGCACACTGTTCTTCCATCCTCTTGCCAGTCACCGAGAGTTTGCTGTATCCACAAGAATCTTAAGAGATCGCACCAGGATCGAGGACAACTACCACGAATTCGTCGTCTTGAATGAACGTGGTCCAGATGCACATTCTACAGCATCTTTCTTTGATGAGAATAGCGGGATTATGTTATACAATTTGATTGATCAGAATAGCGTGGGTTGTTGGAATTCTAAGAACGCTTATGTACCCCAGAACCAAGGGATAATCGACAGAGACGACGTCGGCCTCGTCTTCCCCAGCGACGTCAAAGTCGACCGGAACAACAACTTGTGGGTGATGTCAGATAGGATGCCAGTGTTCTTGATTGCAGAATTAGATTTCAATGATGTCAACTTTAGGATCTACACGGGCAATCTCGATGAGGCGGTCAGAGGTACTGTCTGTGAGAATGCAGGGTATTCTGTTCCGAAATCTTTTCCTCCACAGTATGCCATTCTTCCCAGCCGACCCAAGACTTCTGTTATCAAGACTCCAGTCATATACAAGCCCCAGCCAACCTCCATTCAGCATAGATGGCCGTATTTCTTTTAAATTAAAGGGCATGATCTTTTATGATTAACATCTCTAGAATGCACACACCAAAATTAAAAAGATGTTATTTTTTACACTCCTAGCAATAATGATCATTCATTCATCACTGTAACTGGTAGTTTTTGTGTTTTTGTGTAAAGTAACCGATGAATGTCAATATTTAGAGTGATACTCATACAAAATGATATCACCCAGAATAATTATCATGTTATTTGACGGAATACTTTTCACGGGCAATCAGAGTTGTCACTCATCAAAATAAATTATATTTTATTAACCATTTAATTTATTACTGTTACATTTAGATATACCACCAATAAAAGTTTTATTTTGAATATAAAATCAATTGCATATTAA
The DNA here is from genome assembly GCA_934045905.1 of Leuctra nigra. Classification (NCBI taxonomy): domain Eukaryota; kingdom Metazoa; phylum Arthropoda; class Insecta; order Plecoptera; family Leuctridae; genus Leuctra; species Leuctra nigra. The sequence continues at coordinate 5,459,053 of OW203763.1, forward strand.
TTTCGGTATTATCAATGCACATGACATGTTTTACTAAAAATCCAAACTCTATTTCCTGAAATCACTGATACTTACCTCTTATACTCAGAAGTCAGTATGGTTGCAGACCATTCCATACTTACCATTACAAGATTAGAATGATACACTTCTTAACAGAATCAGCATGAAACTCTTCATGAAAGTAAGTTTGTGGACAGTCGGAATGTCATATGGAAGATCCAAGTTAGAGGAAATGTGTGTGCTTCGTACCCGAGTATCACGGATATGAAATACCTAAGTATATTAGAAATAAGGCAAGTGTGCTTGAGACGTCGGATCTTGACTTTTTAACATTAAATTTGATACAGATGCACGTTATTTATGTGAAAGGGAATAAACCCGTACGTCTAGCACACTTTAGCTTACACAAAGCAATTTAATGTATTTGAGAAAGGTCATAGTTATTATTTATAATAATTATAATTAGCCCTGATATAGGAATACTCAAATTAATTAAAAACGGTACTTTGCACAAAACGGATTGGTTGCTGGTCAGGTTTCTTGTCAATCAATCCTTGTTATTATCAATGAAATCAGAGTTCACCTACTAGAGTTAGATACCTACTGCATTAGCACAGACTCCATGGGATGATGCCATCAAACCTTTATCAGACAATCCATCTTTAGAAGTACCGTTTATTATTGGTTCGAGTATACATATATAGTTTTCCCTAACAATCACAAAATATTAGACTCATGCACTTTCTCTAACATAAAGTACGTCACCCGCGGTCATATAAATTGCTTGCAAAATTCTAAGTACTTTTCAAAACTTGATTATTCAGACGAAAACACAGAGGTAGTAGAACGCAGATTTGAAGCATGTGGAATTGGAGGGTTTGATTATAAGAACCAACTAACCACTTCATACATAATAATTATTTAGTCATTCAACAAATATTGACGGTAATTCGAGCTCTAACTTAGCAGTTCACCATCAATTATTCTGACCGTGGGTGTAAAAATGTTGTCCATGCAGAGTTCTCACTTAAGGTGCTGCAAGCGCGAGCGATTTTGCTGCTTTTTGTATACACTTTTTGCGATACGATTGGCGACGAAATGGGTAGACCAAATTAGTTGAAATTTTAATCATGATTAGATAAAAGACAAACTAAAGCCGCGTTTACAACAAAATTAACGTTCTAAAATTAACGTTGCAAAATTAACGCAATTTCATCTAGTTCACAACCACTTTCGAAACGTAACAAATCGTAAAGTAAGGTTATGTTGTTGAGAGCGCGATCGGATTTAACATAACATTATAATATCACAACCTACTCACACACATCTGATAACCTACAACTTGTCTTTGTACACTAATATACACTTTTCTTACAAAATACTCTCGAAACTGAGTCTCTGTAATTAATTTGGAGTCATTCATTACGAAATAGTAAATGCATCACACTGAAAACAAGATGGCGCCGCCAGCTGGAGTCGAGGTGGAGATGAAGTGAGAGGGTGACTGTGCGCATGCGCCACTTAACGTTCGACTTGAAAGTAGGAAGTAGGTCTACTTTGAGGTGAAATTGGCGTACGTTAATTTACCAAATTTCGTTGTGAACGAATCCATAAGTTTACATGGGCTTGAAAATTGAAATTGCGTTAATTTTCTTAATTTTCGAACGTTAATTTTGTTGTAAACGCGCCTATCCCTTGGTAAATTTTTGAATTTTTGTTTTCTTAATTAGTAATAATTAGTTGATTTTTAGTGAAAAATTAGCTATTTTCTTGTCTCTCTGGAAGCCGTATAAAATTAAATTTAAAAAATGTGCCAAGTGATAACCCTAAGTTTGTTCTTCATCTAATCATGATTAAAATTTGTGATCAATTGGTTAACTGGTTTGGTCTCCAATCGTATCGCAAATTTCATAGTTTTGCGCGGTTTTGGCCAATAACCGGCGCCTAATTAACGATGCAATAAGCAAAAATGAACAAATGCTCCTAATATACAATCAGACTGTTCATGTGAACATCCTGTAAAAGTAACACTCACTTATGAAACAATTTTTCACTCTCAATTTTCTAAAACGGCCGAGCGATTGTATCACCTTAATATAAACATTTTCCAATTATTAAGTGTTGAGAAAAAATATCGTTATTATTCTTCTGAATTAAATTATATATAAAATCAAGTTATCTCAGAGTCAGACCTCATTGTTTTAATTTATTGAGACACGATACCACATTTATTTGGGTTGAAAGTTGTATTTAATATGTATAAATTGGACAAAAGAAAATATGATCATTGGACAATAAACAATTTTCAAATATTTATACTCCACTCAAATGATGCACATAATACATATAAAAAAAACTACGATGTTTCATCATAGGTTTCATAGTAGGCACTTCAATGATAGGCCCGCCCACTAGTAAGGTTGCGATATATCATGTGTCGTCATTTCTAGGTATAATCATGAGCTACACCGCTTCATACTCCCTGTTTATAATAGTATCACTTTTGAACCAGTACGTCAGCCACATTCAATACTTCCTATACCGGTTTTCCATATACCAACATGGCGATTTGACCGGCTTCTTTTGAATGTGACCCTACTACACAACGTAATGTCATATATTGCTGAAATCTTGTATGTTCAATCAATTTTAAGATCTAAAATTTCAATGTTGATCAGCGGCCCTGAAACTAAATTTTTCTAGTAAATGGTATAACAAATCACAAAATTTAATGTAAATAATATATTTTTCGAAAAATAAAAATGTTGATACTAAATATTAGTTTTGAGGACCAATTTTGTCTACCTATAGCTCTACCTACGTAGTCCTACCTTGCAACGCTTTTATTTACGATCAATCACCTTTGCTATAGGCAACTAAAATAGCATTTGTGTGTTGCATGTGGCAGTAGAGCAAGGGGCCGATGATGCAACGACTTGATACACCATCATCATGACTCAAATTTCATTATTATCCACAGTTTATTTCTCAGATACATTTCAATTTGCATAGCATTTTTATATATTTTTACGATGTTTACCGCAATTACACAGCAACAAAGATTACTTAGGTAATTTTGAATTTTGGGAATTTGGTAAACACTATTTTTTCTCACTAATTTTCAGAAATTAAAATAATGATTAAATATTAATGAAATCATTAAAATGCCACTGTTTGAAATGCGATTGAAAGGTAGAATGAAATTCGTTATGGCAAATGGAATTACGAAGATGTCACTAGCCTGAAGTAGGCCGGCAAATAAGTTGGACATTTCAAAATGAAAAGAAATAACTGGATTTTCCTTAGTTTATATAAAGAAAGTAAGCACGCATTTCTTTAGTGTCATTTGTGTTCTGACCTGTGTTGGATTGAAGGTACCTACGTCGATCTGCTAAAGCAACAGAGAGTAAGCCGACTGCATCTATATTATTAATTACCGACTTCAATTGTATTGGGTTCATTCATCATCGAGGATGCAATTCAAAACATCCCGTCAAGTACACACAGAATTAATATTGTTTCATAAATTATTATTATTATGTATAATGAAACTTACCAGACTTCCAAAATATTAAAAAAAATATAAATTGTACTTTGTATACGGGCGCCAGCATAAAAATATTCACAATTAGCTTTGAAGTGTCTCAAAATTGTTGCCAATTTGTACGTATATTGTGTAAGCAGAATAATTTATATTCGTTTCAGAATGGCAAATCGATCAATATGGATTAGTATTCTGGTTTTAGTTTTGGTTGGATTAGTAAAGGCCCAATTCCACTTCATTAAATTGGCTGTATTGACTGGTATGGGATTGGGTGGTTTGTGGTTGTTACATAAATTAGCCCAAGACTTTACCAGAATTCGTAATCCTGCCATAGCCAAGTTGCTGTTCAAGAGATCTTCGGACGACTTCAATTCTGATCAAGTATGAAACAACAAACCTGTAATTTCATCTGAAATAAAAATTACTTCCTGAATTATGACGAAATATCCTCATTATATTTTGTAGAAACGGAACTAATATCTGAATTAAAATTTAGTCAGACATTGTGCCGATTACTTGTTATCTCATATCTAATCTGTTAATCTAATTTAGATGTGTTGCATCTAAAAGCTGTCCATTTCAACTGTGGTTGTGTTATTTTGACAGCTGAACAACGAGGGATTTACACTAAGTGAGAATCTAATCCGCGACTTCGACGCAATTCTCCGTAAAGATCCGATGGGATGTGCCCAGAGAATGATCTGCGACATTTCAGCTACGCCTGCTGGCAAGTTAGGGGTGAACGAAGCGAAAATACTCACATTGTTGCGGTAAGTATGGAGATAAGACCGGTGGTAGTTCACCCACTTTGATTGTCTTACGAGAGATCTTTGTTGGGTGCTCGTCATTATTGTCAATAATGAATTGAAATCATTATCTCAAATACATCTCGTTCTTAAAATATGACCAAGCTATTGATGCGTAAAACAATTAAAAGTAATAAATCACTAGCAAGTGGCAATTGCACTATAGCAAAACCACTACCAAGATGTTACGAAGCTTACATATGATTTTATTATGATTTTAAACCGAGTTAACATAAATTTTATTTAGAGGAATAATATTTTTACAATCTTATTCATATCGATTATTCACGTCATGGAAGTTATTTAGGAATGCTGTTTGACTTCTTGTTGATGAGATTATTAATCGTAATCAGTTCTTATCACTATGACAGGAAATGAATTCATAGCTACAACTTCTTTTGTAACACATTGACGCTGTTACTAGGGAAAGCCCAATTTACAAAAATATATGTGTTGCTTAAATAATAACATTTGTATTAGAATGAACGTCATGATGCGTCCAGTATTATGATGATATTTTGTCACGTGTGTTAACTAAATAATTGTTCGACTGACATCTAATTGCCTAATCGAACGCAAGTTTGAAAGAATTTGAAACGGATTTCCACAATCACTCAAGATTACACATAATATGCGAATTGTTTTAGTCGAGCTCACGCTCATTTACACGATTGGGAAACATCGACGTTGCTGAATAAAAGGAACCAAATAAGTAATAATTATTTATTTATCAACTATCAACTACAGGATTCCACATGTGTGATATGATTATTTTTGGACATCAAAGAACAAATGTTTTGTAATGGCCAAGTGGAGTGTTTATTAACATTGAACTCATCGTATTCTATTGTATTTCAATTGTAATTCACAAGATGTCGCTTCTCGGCTTGGGGTGACCAAGAATGTGTCGGCGATTGCTTTCTGTTTCTAGAAAGCAACTTGTGCGTTCCATGATTGAAGACAGTTTCAATTATTTAACTGGTTCTATATGGTCATATACTTTCTAGTTTACACTATAAAATTGCAATAAAATATGCGCTTTTTCTTGTGTTTACATAAAATGTAGTACTGGTTTCGTATTCATATGTCAAAACGATGAGCAATGAATGTTCAAGCTTCACTGTAACCTCTGTGACTGAACTCGGAATGTAAACCGTTCGCGAGTCATGTTTCTTATTAATAATACTTGAATATCAGCGTAGATTATTCGTTTCATTAAGATTCCCAGGAGACTTTTACAGCTTGCTGAATATTTAACATTTCGTCGAAAATATTCAGTAAGAGAATACTTCCTAGTTCACCATTCCAATGCCGAGCGATAAAATTTGTGCCTGTAATATGATATATTTTATCAAGTGTACAAAGTCCTGGATATTCGGCGAAAGTCAACATACATTTTTGTGAAAATTAACTCCAACAGAGCGATAAAAGAGTTGTCCAAGAAAACCAAGATTTTAAGTTTTAGGTATTTATATCCTTCTTTGCACTGGTTACTGTGAGCATTAATAACTAACTAACTCTATGCATAAGATATACAGAGTTGTTTCCGTTGGTTGTTTCAGAGCCAAGAACGAGATCTTAATTAAATTAGAAGAACAAAATTGTACCAGTGTTCGTTTTTACATTATTTTTATCCGTCAGAAAGCACAAGTTCAACGTTTAATTATCTCAGAACTACAAAATGTGAGTTAATGACTTTTTGCCGAATGTCCATGAAGAATTCTTTGCATACCGAATCCTTGTAGCAACCATTTTTGAATGTGTGTGTTTTTTTTATAAACTTATCTCTCTGAGGGAGAAATCAAGGTTTAAATGATGTAGCAAGTCGACATTCATCCCAATCAGACTGACTGAAGACTGACGACTTGTCGGTCAAAGCAGGAACATAGAAAGTAACCACAACTCCTGACCTACGAAACAAATTATGTAAATTATCGCGCATTGCTTTACGTTGGAGTAGAAGTCTTTTACTAATCTTCCCGCGTTCCTCAATGATACTGATTTTCCGACAAATATAATTAAACTGTATATGAATTCGTCCATATTCTAGGAAAACTGATTAAAAAGTGGTTGTCGATTTATTATTGTTATTGAACTATAATTTCTTTATTTTTAATAGGTATTAAATTTATTTTTTTATTTTTAGCAAAGCAAAATGTTCATTGAAACTTCATATTTAATGTTAACCAAAAACTGGAATGCAGCAACAATGTTACGAAAAAAGCTCAAACTCATACGAACGTGCTTACGCATGTACATTACTATTAAACGTTTTCCTTTTATCATAAAAATTTGAATTCATATTTCACCGTGTATTAAAGAAACATAGACTCGACAAATTGATATCTGAACACCATTTTATTTCCTGTAATTGTTGGTCCCTGCTCCACGAGTACTAATACGTATGGTGTACAATGTATAATATATTTATTGTATATTCAAGAGACTTCAAATTACTTTTGGGTAGACAAACGTGAATAGAAACTGTTCTTTATTCGCATCGTTTCAGCTAGATAAAGTATAGTTTATATTCACGTTTGTCTACCCAAAAGTAATTTAAAATATATATATATTATATTATTATATATATTATATATATATTTTATATATATATATATATATATATATATATATATATATAGCACTGCCCTCTAAGTACAAAATCATATATATATATATATAAGAAAACTACTCTATGAATGACAGCTGGAAATGTGCATAATGAAACAGAAGAAAATTCAAACATTTACAAAATAGCACTGCCCTCTAAGTACAAAATCATATATATATATATATATATATATATATATATATATCTAAGTACAAAATCATATATATATATATATATGATTTTGTACTTAGAGGGCAGTGCTATTTTGTAAATGTTTGAATTTTCTTCTGTTTCATTATGCACATTTCCAGCTGTCATTCATAGAGTAGTTTTCTTGATATTTTATTTGTCTAATAACCTGAAGAAGGGCTCACAATTGAGCTCGAAACGTTGTTTTAATAAATAACATGACGCAGATCAATCCAGAATTAAATTTTGAACATAATAATTGCTGCGAAAATCTACACCATCATATATATATATATATTATATATTATATATTATATATATATCTTTCTTGATTTTTTCGTAGCCGCTCATATTAGTAAAAGATTTTCACGGTATATTGCCACGTACTTTATTCGTCGTATAATTCTACGTTTCGCCTAGCTCCTGCTAGGCATCTTCAGGAAATTGATATTAAAAGAACATTCAATACACTAAAGTAAATTTTTTTAGAAAATGACAGGAGAAAAGCAACTGATGACAAAAGCAAGTGTAGACAGAGCCCTCCGCATGGTGGAAAAAGAAAACATTAAAAACAAGGTGAATAGAAAATGCAACAGGTATGATATACAGTGCTTGAAAAAGTCAAGGAATTATACGAATAAAGTACGTCATGGCAATATACCGTAAAAATCTTTTACTTATATATATATATATATATATATATTTGTTTTTCATATGTCAGTTTGAGATTTGAAATTTTTTACTGTATTTGCTCCCTGAGGAAGATTTTTAAAATAAAATCGAAACGTCGGAGTTGATAATAGTTTCTATAACGCAGTATTATACCTTAAAGCATGACATTATATGATATACATATATGATAACGTAAACTTTCATGGCCACCAGGTATTAAATTCAAAGTTTTATCGGAATTGCCATGTTTATTCTTCGAATTGCTCTCAATTCGACGTTTCGAACAGATTTGACTGTTCATAATCATGAATCAAACAAAACTAATAAAATAACGACTGTCATTTTGAAGCTGTCATTTTGTAGTACCTAGTCGTTATTTTATTAGTTTTGTTTGATTCATGATTATGAACAGTCAAATCTGTTCGAAACGTCGAATTGAGAGCAATTCGAAGAATAAACATGGTAATTCCGATAAAACTTTGAATTTAATATAATATATATATATGATATTATAGATTTTAAGGTATTATTTTGCTTCAAGCTTTCACGTTTAAAATTCATGATATTATAGACTTTAAGGTAGTAAACGTGTAATTCTTTTATTATAAAAGAATAATAAAAGAATTACACGTTTACTACCTTAAAGTCTATAATATCATGAATTTTAAACGTGAAAGCTTGAAGCAAAATAATATATATATATAATAAATAAAAAAAAATCTGGTTTTTCTCCGTTTTATTTATTTTATATATATATATATAATGTACCAGAGGAAAATCTTTTCACATTGTAGTTGGTATTTATTTACAACGACCTATCTGAGGATATCAGCAAAAATCATATTTCATATATATATTTGATTATGAATATTTTCACAACCGCCAGCTATGAATTGAAACATTTCACGGTATTTTGCTGTGGACATTTCATTTGCTGCCGACGTTTCGCTAGCTATCCAGCCAGCCTTTTAAGGCACAAAAAACGAAATAACTTAAAAATAGGTATAAAATTTGAACTAAATTAAAAAGATGTCATTCAGCAACACAAATAATCAAAATCAAAATATAAATAATCAAAATAAAAAATCAAGAAATCTACTCTATGAATGACAGCTGGAAATGTGCATAATGAAAAACATTTCCACATTTCCGAGTCGAGTCACATTTTCCACATTTCCAGCTGTCATTCATAGAGTAGATTTCTTGATTTTTTATTTGTCTAATAACCTGAAGAAGGGCTCGCAATTAAGATCAAACAATCAAACAATTGAGATGTTGACTTGTAATGAAATGGAGTACTTAATAAAATAACTTATACCTTTCATGTATTACTAAACTTTATATGGTAGCAACAATGTCACAAAAATCGTGATCATTTTTTATTAAAAAAAAGTGAAGAGATAATATAAGTATTAATATTTAAATATTAATTTCGGTCAACGCAATACAATAATTTTCTAGCGTTATCTTTGGGATAAATATATCAACATGCAATGCTATCATTTGCGCATTTCTGATATGCTTTGTCATCCTGAACGCGTTGACGTAAGATTGAATCCAATTCATTAATGAAACAATGTGATTCGACTTAGATGATGAAGATACTAATTGAATCTTATATATTGTTTTAATCTGAAGTAGCAGATTTGTAAACAGGACACACTGTTTCCTGCCGTTGAGTTAGTGACGCAGTCTTAACGCCCCTTCAGAAGTCAAACAACTTATCTCTACTATGTAGCATGTCGTATTTGAAAGGAATTTACTCCTATCAAATTATAATGCTATTATTTACTAACTTCAAAATCATGCTCTGATCTTCAACTATATACTCCTACTCGTTCATTACTTTTACGATAAATGCAACACTAGTTTAAAAATAGCGTACCTACTATTTCATGTATGAATGGATCATTTTGCTTTACTGTTCGTAGACATCTTAGTACATCATCTTCAGTAGTCTATAGCCGGTTTCACATAAAGCGCGTTTCGCGTTTTGCGTTTTCGCGTTTGACTTTTTTTATAACGTCTAGAAGAGGCCGTCGAAAACAGAATGTTGTTATAAATGACAAATGTATTATTCTTGTTAGTAACATTTTGGGTGTTATGAGATATGATGAGATGGAATAATATGCACAGGTAAGCAATTATTAGCATTATAGTCTTATTTTACAGTTTTCGTAGTCGCACGTGATTGGCTTCTAGGTCGTGACTTCATTTTCGCCACGAGCGGTACTGAAAAAACCTCCCTACAATCGAGATGGGGCGGCTTAAAAATAAAACGCGTGCGGCGAAATTTTCGGTGGTTTTGATTGGTCAGTAAAAACCGCGAAAACGCAAAATACGAAACGCGCTTTATGTGAAACCGGCTGATTGTCATAAATTGTTTGATCAATCAATGAATAGTTTATATAACAATACAGTTTTCTTGTACAAACGTTGTAGTGCTAAGGGCCGGTATTACCATTAGTTTAAGCTACGTTAGCTTAAACTCCACTTCAGAAAACTCGGTGCATTACCATTATATACTGCAATTTAATTCCGGAGCTTATTTCCTCAGTTTAAATTAACCTCAGGGTACATTGACTGTAGTTTTTTAAGCTATGACACAGTATATAATGTCCCCTAAGATATATATTATTATTAAAACTAATTGACATCAGAAGTATTCCCAATTCCCAATTCACAACCTACTCACTGTGATTTTGGTTTCAAGGGGTCGTCTTGGATCTGGTTTTTCGGCCCAGCAAGTGTTACGATTGGCAGAGAATTTGGGAAAACGAACCAAAGACTATTTGGCTTGCAAGAAACGTTATCCAAAATGTCCGTATTCAAGAGACGAAATGAGTGAACTTATTCAGTTTTAATAGAAACAGCTCTAAGCATGTTACTTACATTATAGAAGACTTAACTCTTCCTAATTGTTTTTAATTATTGTTATGTAGTTTTATTAATTGTAATAAAAATATTACATAATGTTTATTTTTGTATGTGTATGTTCATTATAAAAAATGCAAATAATTGGGCAGGTGCACTCGGCAAAACATAAAACGGTATAAGAAAAATGTCAATGACTGCTAATTACGTTCTTTGACAATCGATCCATAGAGTAAAGAGCTCGATGCAGAGTTAGCGTAAACTACTTGAAGGTACAGGCGAATCATTTTCACACAATCAGATTACTTCAAACACCGTTTTAACTTTTGTTGAGTGTAATACTCAACAGTACTACCATAGGTACTACTCTATTTTGTTGAGTGTAAGTGTAATATTACTCCACAAGGTGACAGAAGCACCGAGAACAACATTTTCGATACCTAGATCGTTAGGTAGAAAATAGTTCCGAGGTGATCGAATTTGAAATGGGGAACGCTGAAAAATATCTAGTTTGTATTTACAATCTTGTACATTACAGAGAACATTAATACAAAAAAGTTAATACATGATTGTTAATTGAAGTTGAATTATATTGCAAGTTCTAAACTATTGCTCTCGAGGAACAGATACTGTGAAAGTTTCCCGTCAAGAAGTAGTGAACGCTTTCCCCACTCACCAAATAATTCCAAAACCTTGAAAAACTTGACAATCCATATGTTGTTTTTGAATGATTCACATTTTATATGTAGAAAAATTAATGGACTTGGAATTGAAAATTAGAAATTGCTCGGTAAATCTACGAAATAATTTCGTTAGAACAGTACTTTTAGCCCTACGATTGATTGCATCAAGTTATTTTCACCACTAATCCATGATTACAGATTTGCGCAAGAATAAATTATAACTCGAGTATTGTTAAAGGAGCTGCATAATCTAAATATTTTAAAAGGATAAGATGTGTTTTTAAATCGTCATCAGACAGTGCAATAATTCGATGAAATCGAGTTGTAAATCCGTCGTCTGATTGACGTTATAAATCACATTCTGTGCATCAATCAAAATCAGGCACAAATGATCTTACAAACATGTGTTGTTGCGAAAATATTTCCAATAGAGTTAATCCGTCAGGTGATGATATGATATATAACTGAAAGCCTTCCTATAATTAACACAGTTTATGAAGGAATTTCAGCTGACATCAAGTGGAACAGAACTACAAACAGGAAGACGCACAGGATATTCGGAATGAGAGGTAATCGCAAATTGTATATTTTTAATCAATCTATTAAGCTCATTTCAGCTTTAGTGGAAAAAGCAATTTTCATCACATCCCCTTGTTTGTATGTGATTAGTTCAGAGAAAATAAAACACTTTTACTGAACTTGTCTAAACTATGCGGAAATGGGAGTATATATACTTGCATGAATTCAACAATTTTATGCTATTTACTTGTAATTGATAATAATGGGAGTACATTAACATGAAGCCAAATTTAAATGTTCTAACATCTATGTTCGAAATTATTTGGAAATTGACCATGTTTTATCTTCAATACAGCTACCTTTGCTTTCTACTTGTTGGCTGCTTTTGGAGCGAACGCATTTGTTCTTCCTCGAGTCGAACCCACGTCCTCGTGCCCCGTGCCCGACCCTCTGGACCGCACTGTTCATCTGCCACATCCCAGCGACTGCAGCCTCTTCTTCCGCTGCGATCACGGCATTCCTCTGCTCGAGCGCTGTCCGGGAGGCCTGCACTTCAATCCTGGGCTACAAGTCTGCGACTGGGCATTCAATGCCGGATGCCAACTGGATTCAACCACAACCACAGCTACATCGACAACAAATACTGAACCTGAGACTACTGAAGATACTTATACCGAGGGTACTACTACAGAGGAGACTACTACTGAGATTATTTTAGAAATAACCACTCAAGAGGCTACTGCTACTGATCCGATTTCTACTGACGAAACTACAATTGAAGAAACTACTATTGAAATTATTGTAGAAACAACAAGTAAAGAATCAACTTCTTCTGAACTCGAAGACACTACAACTACATCTCCAGAAGTCAGTACCTCAGAAGTAACTTTAGAAGATACTGCAACTACTGAGGAGACTACAACTACTGAAGAAAGTGTAACTGAAATATCAACTACAGAAAGTATTGACGTGACTACAGAAGTAACGGCAGATGTAAGTGAGCCGACCCAACCACCTCTGTGCCCAGCTGTTGATGATCCTAACATCACTATCCGACTGCCCCATGAAACGAACTGTAAATACTACTACATCTGCCAGCATGGTCGTCCAGTTCTGTATCAATGCAGAAGTGGTCAACATTTCAGTCCAAGCAAGCGCGTGTGCAGACCAGAAGAAGAAGCTGGATGTCTGATAATAACACCTGACATCTCAACTACTCAAGAGACAACTACTGAAGAGACAAATCCTGAGAAAACTGCTTCTGAGGAAACTACAATTGCAGAAACTACTACTGAAATTATTGTGGAATCGTCAAGCGAAGAGGCAACTTCATCTGAAATTGAGACAACAATTGAGGAGGAAACTACAGCTACAAATGAGGCTACAACTGAAGAAAGTACGACTGAAATATCAACTACAGAAAGTATTATCGTGACAACGGAAGTAAGTACCCCAGAAGATGTTAGTGAGCCGACCCAACCACCTCTGTGCCCAGCTGTTGTTGATCCTAACATCACTATCCGACTGCCCCATGAAACCAACTGTAAATACTACTACATCTGCCAGCATGGTCGTCCAGTTCTGTATCAATGCAGAAGTGGTCAACATTTCAGTCCAAGCAAGCGCGTGTGCAGACCAGAAGAAGAAGCTGGATGTCTGATAATAACACCTGACACCTCAACTACTCAAGAGACAACTACTGAAGAGACAAATCCTGAGAAAACTGCTTCTGAGGAAACTACAATTGCAGAAACTACTACTGAAATTATTGTGGAATCGTCAAGCGAAGAGGCAACTTCATCTGAAATTGAGACAACAATTGAGGAGGAAACTACAGCTACAAATGAGGCTACAACTGAAGAAAGTACGACTGAAATATCAACTACAGAAAGTATTATCGTGACAACGGAAGTAAGTACCCCAGAAGATGTTAGTGAGCCGACCCAACCACCTCTGTGCCCAGCTGTTGTTGATCCTAACATCACTATCCGACTGCCCCATGAAACCAACTGTAAATACTACTACATCTGCCAGCATGGTCGTCCAGTTCTGTATCAATGCAGAAGTGGTCAACATTTCAGTCCAAGCAAGCGCGTGTGCAGACCAGAAGAAGAAGCTGGATGTCTGATAACAACACCTGACATCTCAACTACTCAAGAGACAACTACGGAGAAAACTTCTTCTGAGGATACTACTACTGAGGAAACTATTTCTGAGGAAACTACTTCTGAGGGAACTACAATTGCAGAAACAACTATTGAAATATCAACATCTGAAGATATCGAAGAAACAACTAGTGCAGAAAAAACAACTTCTGAGAAAACAACTTCTGAGAAAACTACTTTTGAGGAAACTACAATTACAGAAATTACTACTGAAATATCAACTTCAGAAGATATTGGCGAACTAACTACTGTAGAGGTAACTACAGAAAAAACTACTAGTGAGGAAACTACAATTGAAGAAACTGCTCCTGAGCAATCGACATCAGAAACATCTCCTGGAGAAGAGGCTCATGAAACGATGCCGGACATAACCACCGCAGTGTCTGTAACAACACTAGCGCCAAATCGATGTCCAACTGTTGTTGATGGACAGGTTGTTAGAATTCCCCATGAATTTAATTGTCAATATTATTATAAATGTGTGAAGGGTAAACCTATGTTATATCAATGTTCCGAGGGCCAACATTTTAATAGCTCTGAACAGGTGTGTCAACCTATAGACCAGGCACGGTGTGTAGTACTTCAAGACTAAAGTGGACACTGTCATTATGTACAGTTAGTTTCTTATGCTTTATTCCAAAGATAACAATGTATCGTATTTCAAAAAATAATTTTTTTGTAAATGTAATTATTAACAAATATGTTATTATAATAATCAGAAAACAATGTCAAAACAGTTGTTTGGAATTGGAAGATGTAACATTTGTCAAAGAGTTTGATAATATTTTAGCTAGTACTTCGGTTCTTCGGTGTAAGCTTCATGTGTTTGTTGTGATGTTGACACTGAAATATTTTAGCGGTCGTGAGAGCCAATCTCGTACACCTTTTTATATGTATTACTATTCTAAAGAGCTGTATGATAACTGAGGCAGAATGCAATAAAATTAAAAGATATGAGTACATAAATAATGATGAGGTAATCAATAATCATGAATCGGATCGTCACCATTTTTAAAATATTATTTCGCCAAGAGACAAACTAACAATGATATAACTTCTTTAAAAAGAGAGACCAATGAAATCAATAATATTTTATCACTTGTCTTTTATCTACTTAGTACTTGAAGATATCATTTAGTTCTAATATATAAGACAAATATTGTCTGGAGTACTGCAGACCAAGGCTTGAAGCAGGAATAATTATCACTCGGCTGACATGGTTATCAAATCCAAAATGACGGGTAAGTTTAAACAAAAAATATTACACATAATTCAAAACGATATAACGTACCTATCATTTTAAAAAATATGTGCAATGAATATCACAATAATGTATGTATTAATATCACAGCGGTAAAGGACTTTACTATTTACCTTAAATTGTATAGATTATGGTATTGAATAAATTTCATTTGTGTCACAATAATAATAAAATCAGTTAGGTAGGTACCTAATAACATAAACACAATCAGCTCGATTGTTTATCTTTCATTTTGATATGGATGACCGAACATGTTGTATTTAGACAATTTAAGAGTTACAGCTTTCGAAGAAATTACACCTATTTACCTATTACCTATTTGCCTGTCATATTTGTCAATCCAGTCAATTGTGACTTAAAAATCCTTAGAAAAAAAACATTTCAGTATTAGAGGGATTAAAGCCGCGATGTTATGTTTGGATACCGAATATTACATTTATTTGATTGATTTAATTACACATTTATTTGATTACGACTTTAAAATTCATATCAATGGAATAATAAATAATGTCCCCATGTACTGCGCACATAACTGCGCACATATTACGGAACTCATAGCAAGTAGTAACAAACATTTTGTCTATTACTAAACCCACTCGTAATTATTTTATAACATGTCATTTATCTTGATTTAAGGCCTTTAGACCGACTGGGTGTTCTTGATTTTTGTGATAAAGTGTTTTCAATCTTATCAACTTACTTGTCAAATGCTATTGTGATTTTTCAATTAATAATCCAGAGATTCCAAGGTCACACACAATTGCAACTGTCACTATAATAGATGTAACACTTCGTTTAAAATATGGCATATCTTCATATTATATTTTAAAATCCAACTCCGGATGAGAAAGTTAATATTTTGGTCTTATCCCGGCAATTTACATTTACGCCTAAGTCGAATCCAGTTTTCCAACTACTATTATTATTTTGATTGAGTGGTTAGCTCGCTTCTCAGCAGAAAACCCCAGACTTGCGCCTTTCTTATCAGCATATCTTTGGAGTGTGCACCAAACACTTATTTTCACTATCAATTATATCAGCGCATATATCTTACAAAGTGACAAAATTAGACTGTATCAAACCTTATGAGGTAAAAAGAAGGATTCACTATTTGTCTCTAAAATATAAACTAGCTCTTTGGTGTACTATCCTACATGTACTTTCTTCAGAATATAATTGACACTTGTCGAAACTGTCTTTCAAACATTGATGCTCGGTTACAAAGGTAAATGAAATAATGTATTTGTTTCGCTTCAGGGCTGATTATCTGTGCGATCGCCGCCCTTCTGTTCGGCTCTGCCACTGCTCAAGTCCCGGACTGCTCGGGAGGAGTCAACTTCGTCCCGCACCCCACTGATTGCACCCTCTACTACGCGTGCACCGGTGGAGAGGCGATTCTGCAGGAGTGCCCGGACGGTCTCTGGTGGAATCCCAACCTTAACGCCTGCGACTGGCCGGCTGATTCTGGCTGTCTAGCGGGGTCGTCGACAACGCCTTCCACATCCTCTGTTCAGCCATCCACGGAGACCTCGACCATAGATCCACCGAGTACAGAGACGACTGGAGTTCCGACGGAGTCCACGAGTAGCGATATTTCGACAGAAACCACTCCTGGGATTTCTACAGAAACGACTTCTGGGATTCCTACAGAAACAACTCCTGCGGTTTCTACAGAAACAACAACGACAACGACACCAACTACAACTACGCCAACTACAACTACGCCAACTACAACTTCCGAATCACCAGAGCTGCCCCAGGAATGCCCTGCTGTGGACGATCCAGAGAATCCCGTCCGTCTCCCGCACGAGACACGATGTGAATGGTACTATCTCTGCATCGACGGTGCCAAGGTCTTGTATGCCTGCACGGATGATCATCAGTTCAGCTACTCGCAGAGATTCTGTTTCCCGCCCGACGAAGCTGGCTGTGACAGATGTCCGACAGTGGACACTGGCGACATTATCCGCCTGCCACATGAGTCGGACTGTCATCTCTACTATCTATGTGTGGACTCTTCGCCTGTATTGCATCAGTGTGCGGTAGTTGACGATGATTTCAGTCGGACTGCCAGAGTGTGTATGGCGCCGGAAGATGCTCAGTGCTCTTTGGGTAAAACATTACCTAGATGGTTCTAATTACAAAGTTAACAGCAGCTTAAGTAATATTATAAGTCCTAAATTATTTTTTTAATCTGTGTTCTTCTTGAAAATAGAAAAATGCAGGTACTTTCCTACGGTATTTCCTCATTTCAATTTCGATTTGGAATAAATGCATGTCCTGAAAAGTCTAACTAATCTATTTGATCACATTTTGTTTTTGAACTCTACAATAGAGTCTCAACATGTTTACTGTATGAATACTTCATTATGTATGTTCTTTTTATATTGAATAAAATTGAGTACCTACATTTTGTCTTGTGATGGTGTACGTTATTCTTATTCCTTTAATATATATTTTCTGTGAGTTGGCAAACGAATGTGAACAGAATACTACCAGCACGTGAAATAAGGAAACAAAATATTTCACTGCAAAGTGCCAAGTCCATTTTCTCAAAAGCAAAGGAAGATCATAGTTTTTAAACTTTCATGATATACTCAATGGAAAATTTTATCATGTTTTTGATAACATCATACAATTTACAGTTTCAATGCTTGAATAACAATTATTGACTATAATTGCTTTTGTGAGAGGGTCCAGGGTCAATCACACAGCCGTTTCAAGCTTCCAAAGTTTCCCTACGTTCCGAATTGGCTATTCAAAAACTCCCGGGTGAACTATGAAAACTTTGCATATTCAAACAAGGCTCTAAATAGAACGGTCATTTGGAACTTGAAAGTTTGATAAGTCCGTGTGAGCGCTCTTAAGAACCATGAAATAAGTTATATTCCCATATTTAGAGTCTCCAGTAGCTTGTTTATTGTTTTTTATGCACATGTTCTCATAGACAATTATTGTCCTGAAGAAGATTCCAACATGTATTAAAACTAGAGTCCATTCACTGTAAGAATGATCAACCTTGAAACATAAAGTTAGGCCTTTTATTTGAATGTCATCCAGCATTCTATTGGAAACAACTTATTCACATTATAATTATCATTACAGATATTATACAGTCATTAACATCGTATTCAAAATTGAGCTAAATATCTATGGCTTGACAGTAGATTTCAAGGTTGCCATTCTTATAGTGAATGGAGTTTACTAGGAAAACGCTCGGTGTAACGCGTTGATGAGCGAGCACCGAAACGCGAAACATCTCCAACCGGAATTTCGTAACGCACAGAGAAAACATAATATACACCCAAATTGAATTGAAACACGATCTACTCAATCAACATAAAAGTACCGGATTTTTATTGAAACTGAGAATTTTGGTGCATAAAGAAAATCGGATCTAAGCTGCACTGGAAATCCCGTTGCGATATAATCTCTCCTGACATTCTATTTCAAAACAGTTAAAAATCCCAAAAAGCACATACATTCTCTACTGATTGGGCTGAACACTTGTAAAATAAGAGAATAGTGGTCTTAATGTCTATGCAAAATTTGAACTTCATCGAACATTTTGATTATCGACCAATCCGGAGATATTTCTTTAAATTTTAACCAATAGTAGGATTTTGCTGAAACTTGTAAACGTTGATAAAATTTTGATCTGAATTACATTGCAAAGTTTCAAATTGGTTGAATCAACCAATCAGAGGGCAGCTCTCAAAATCAATCCCAAACTAAGTTAATTAGTTTGTGTGCAAAATTTAAGCTCGATCAGAAAAACAATGTGGCCTGTGGCGTGTGGAAAAAAACAAAATCAAAACACACAAAAAACAGAAAGTGTCCAAAAGAGCCAAATGGAGACGCTCGCTCAATTACTTCATAATTTTAATCAAAACAGGAAGGAATATCCTATTGAGTTAACATATTGTGTAAATAGTATTTTGCAACATATAGCTCTGGTAAATATTTCTCAATCACCGTTCTCGCCTAATTTTTTACCTCTCCTTGCGACTCATAATTCATACCCAAAAATTGTTTGCATAGAACTTTTATCGATCTGCACATGCGGAGCAATTTACACGCCTGTAAGATACTGCGAGAGTAAATATGTGTACTGCTTGGCGGCTGTAGAAGTTCGAAGCAAATGATTACTGTTATGCATGTTCGAATAATCACAACTTTTCATACACTTTGGTATGATTCAGTTTATGACTGAAAGAAGAATGTCAGCTTGCGGTTTGACATATATATATGATGGAATTCTCCTCCAAACTCGACACGACGTTCGTCCATCTTGAATAAGACTCGGCAAGAATTTCAAGATTTTTTCAAGAATTTCATATTCGAATTCATGAGAGAATGGACAATAAACCATAATATTACAATTATCTCATCTTCCCACTAGGAATCATAACTTTGTATTTCTTTACCTTTAGAACCTATGAAGCTATTACGTTTGCTTATTATTTTTCATAGCATTTGCATACACTCTTGCCATAACTGCAATCAACCAGATATAAGTTAACGTAGTATCTATTATGCATTAGTATTTTTAAGCTTACATTATTTTATTAATTTACCTATTATTAATATTAGTATATAGCAACAGAGCCAGGCTCCACGAGTGAGAAAGTAATAGAGAAGGGAGGAGAGGAAACCCACTTCCAATAGTTTGGTTTCCCATATACCAACATGAGGATTTGGCCGGCTTCTTTTGACGCTGACCCTACCGGCATGTAGCCTTTACTCTTGACGAAAGATACCAAGAAGGCCAACGGCTTAACGTCCCATCTGAAGGACGCTGTGACATTTACTATACCCGCGCCGTCGAGAGACTGATAACAGGTGGAGGGAGGTCGTCACACTAACCCCCCAAACACCCCAGTATCTCAAGCCCAACGGCAGCAACTAGGACAGAGTTGAACGGTCACCCTTCCAACTACTAACCGCGCTCAAACCTATATATAGGTGATCTGACGAGAACCGAGTTATCCAATACATCAGCCGTTGCTGTTAATCTAGACCTCTTAAATAGCTAATGCACTTTAAATGTTGGGAATTTTACATTAAAAATGCATATACTAAAAGGCAAAATTGTAGATTTTTTTATATGTTTAGTGTGCATGTTTAATCACACAAACATTACAATGAACAACAGAATATCCCAATGATTAGAAGGCTCAGCCGACACTTGACCGATACTTAAAATCAAGTCAATAACTAATATCTGAAGGAACAGAATTCTACTTTCATAACGATGTAGATTTTCGCAGAAATTAATACTCTCTGTATGTCATTGTTATAAACTCAGTACGTACGTACTTACATATATTATAATATTAATAGTTTAAAAATTGTGTTAAGTCTTTTTTCTATTTGAGATTTTTCGGGAAAGGGATTTAAATTATGCATAGAAAGGTTAGACGTGAAAGGGCAGAAGTGTTTTACCTCTTTGTAAATATATGAATTTGCATACATTTAGGAGCAAGAAACACAAGTCATACACTACTCACATTTTCCATTTGTGAGTTTCAACCTTTGGCTTAGTAACCATCATGATGGTCATACAACTAGCACATCTACTTAATGGTACCTAGCAATATTAAAATAACGTACGGGTTTCAAGCTTACATTAATTATCTCGAGGTACATTGGAATCCATTATTGACATTAATTGACTGCTGTATTAAAATCACAATGGAAAGAGATATCGGAAACATGATACCTACGTGCTCTCCTCCTTATCGGCCAACATTTTATATAATCAATATTGCATTCAGTTAATACAGATTGTAGTTGATCGATACGAGATAATAATTTGGCAGTATTTGCGTCATTGGAACAAAACGCAAAAGATCTCGTTCCATTGATTGTTAATGGGACAACACTGCCTGCCGCTGCAATAATTAAGAGATTTAATCAACCACGTAGATTTGGAGAAATGATTGGGTTCTGGGTATATAAAGTATTCCATTAAGTTGAAGATCGCAGATTGTGAATACTTAGCTCCAATAGAGGAAAGCACACCGAGAACATGCAAGGTAAGAGTTTAATTGAAATACGTCTAGTAATGTATAAGTGCATTGAGTAATAGTGTGACAACATCGTAAGAAAATCCAAAGCAAATGCAGCAATTAAAAGGTTGAGAATTGATCCAGTTTAGGGAGCATGCATGACAAGTTCATCGCTTTTTCATACATAGTTCGTGGGTTAATTTTAATAAACTTTAACTTTATTTTAATAAGCGAGCACCGAAATGTAAAACACTTTGCACCGAATATCCCTAACACACTTAAAAGACAAAATATAAGACTTAAACCACTAATCTATTCTACTCTCTTCATTTCAACGTTAATTCATTTTTCATATGTACACTCGACAAATCATAAAACGGTATTTGAAAGAAATGGATTGTCGGAAAAAATTGTGATGGCATCATCCGATGAAGTCTATGCTAATACGTTATCTACCTCTAGTAGGTGAGCTCTGATTTCATTGATAATAACAAGGATTGTTTGTCAAGGAACCTGACCATCAGCCAATCTGTTTCGATCAAATACCGTTTTATGATTTGTTGGGTGTATACTCTGGAGGTAGTACAACAGAACCAATCATTAAGTGATCAAGAAATATTATCAACATTCTTAAAATATTTCGTTGCTATGACATTTTGCAGGTAACCGTACCTGCTAAACAACATAAATCAATTTTCCGGTGAAATCAAGAGGCCGAACTTGCTATAAATCAATAGGTATCCGATCAGGATACAAATTATACTTTTGTGAAAAAATTGGTCTAATCCGTTACTTCGCTTGACCTGTAAAAGCGAAAAGAACACAGAAACTAAAAAATCAGAGTTTGGAGCTATAAGTTTTCAGTGGAGAAGATCGCTCCACACGATTATTAATTATTACAAAATAAGGGGTCATTAATCAATTCCTTATTTGGAAAATCAGAAGTCAAAAATGCGCGCGCCCAACCAGTTGTGTGTTAGCCACATTAGGGAAAATATTAGGCCACAATTAGGACAATAGAACAATATAGAGGGGTGACATGGTGGAACGATCACTGGTTTGGGGTGTTATTATTTGAATATGTCTCAGCTGTGATGATCTTGTCTGCTAGGATATCTGAACGTGATCACCCTGTCGCTGTTGCTGCTCGTTGCTGCTGAGTGCAAACCAACGTCGATCCACCACTCATGCCTCCTGTCTCGCAACCCTTCACAGACAACATATCAACAAGTCAAAGACTTCATGAAATGTCTCACTGACAAGGTTCAGATTAAAATAGCTGAGACAACCTTGCTACCGTCTGAAACACCGGACCCGGCTACAATAGATCCTTCAACACACCTGCCTACAGAAGCTCCTGAGCTCACTACTGAAGATCCTGCTCAAACTTCTGAAGGCTCTTCGTCCTCTTCAGTAGATCCTTCAACACACCTGCCTACTGAAGCTCCTGAACTCACTACTGAAGGTCCTGCTCAAACTTCTGAAGGCTCTTCGTCCTCGTCAGTAGATCCTTCAACACACCTGCCTACTGAAGCTCCTGAGCTCACTACTGAAGATCCTGCTCAAACTTCTGAAGGCTCTTCGTCCTCTTCAGTAGATCCTTCAACACACCTGCCTACTGAAGCTCCTGAGCTCACTACTGAAGATCCTGCTCAAACTTCTGAAGGCTCTTCGTCCTCTTCAGTAGATCCTTCAACACACCTGCCTACTGAAGCTCCTGAACTCACTACTGAATACCTTCCTACCACTACAGAAGAATCCATTACTGATACTCCTGAATCTACAACTGAATACCTTCCCACCACTACAGAAGAATCCATTACTGATACTCCTGAATCTACAACTGAATACCTTCCTACCACTACAGAAGAATCCATTACTGATACTCCTGAATCTACAACTGAATACCTTCCTACCACTACAGAAGAATCCATTACTGATACTCCTGAAGCTACAACTGAAGACTTACCTACCACTACAGAAGAATCCACAACTGAAGAACCTGAAACCACTACTGAAGAAATTACCACTTCACAACCAACAACAACTACATCATCACCGAGCACAACAGAGTCGTCAACGGTAACCACTACCGAGCCACTGCCAACAGAGTCGTCAACGGTAACCACTACCGAGCCACTGCCAACAGAGTCAACCACTTCATTCATATCAACAACAACAGTATTACCTACTGAGTCCACCACTGCCCCTATATCAACAACTACGGGTGTAATGACTGAACTACCAACAGAACCAACCACAATATCGACGTCGACAACTACAGTTGCAACAACAACAACTATCGAAAAGTTGTGTGGAGATGATCCTCTGGATCATCTTGTCCCTCATCCCACAGACTGCACACTCTATTACAATTGTGTTCACGGAGAACCGATTCTGCAACAATGTCCTGATGGGCTAGAATTCAACCCTGCGATTAAAGCGTGTGACTGGCCGTTCAATTTCGACTGTCCAAATAGACCATTTTAGGCATATTCCCATTGAGCTTTGTATGTGTATTCTGAATTTGTATGGAAATGACGTTTTGCATTGCAAATTAATTTTAAGATCATTGTAAATAACACATAGTTAGAAATAATATTGTACACATTTCAACAAATGTTGTTTTAACAAATGTAATAATCTTACACTCTTTGTTTGAAACATAATCTTTTCTCCAAGAGTAGGTATCATACAAAGTTCAGATAAATGTTTTGTTATTTAAAGTAATTTAGGTTATTTTTTGCATAATATCATTATGTATCATAATGGAATATGCTTCATTTAGATTATCTTCGTATATCGTGCCTAAATGAAATAGAAATACCTAAAATTTTGAATTAGGTATAAAATCTCATGCTGCATTAAACATGAAATAACTAATTACCTTACGTGCGTAACTATAATTTTCTTTCTCCCTTCCTTCCTTCCTTCCTTCCTTCCTTCCTTCCTTCCTTCCTTCCATCATTGCTTAAACGTAAAGTCCACTAAATTTAGAACCCAATAAAAAGTTAAAAGAAAATAATCATGCCATTGATTTGTATATTGGGTCAGCCAGAGCAGTAAAAACTAGAGTTGTGATTATACGGTTTGAGTTCTAGGTAATCTACAATTTGAGCACTAGGATGAGTACTTTTACCACAAGAGATCATATTATCTTTAGAATATTCACTAGATCACTTTAATAACAATTAACATTGCTTGAGTGTGGTTTATCTAATAACACATTAAATATTAATTTAAACACAAACACTCATTATCAGAACATAAAATATGTATACATGTTTAGTTTTAAAAGTTTTCCTCTGGTACGAATGCGGTTATAAGTACAATGTAGGTAATTAAGAATAAGATGAATGCAAGACGATCTAGTATAATACCAAATAGATACCATGGGTTGATTTTCGTTGACGTCTCCATTAATTCATCCTGATCCGAATCTCCAGTGTGGCAAGATTTAGCCGTCATCTGAAAATAATTCACACCTGTATTGAAAACAAGTGGGTCAAATATACCGTCTCTTTCTAGGGTTTTTTAAGTCATATTATGTCATGTCCAGTTATAAAATTACAATTTGTTAAAATACTTTCATATTTCTACAGTCAGCCGGATTCAAGTAGGCATGAAATATTTTATTTTGAAATCTTGACTTTTGGTCAATAAATACGATATTTTGAAAATAGTGCTATGGGATTATATTATAGTATCTGAAAAACATCAAGTGTCAAAACTCTCTATACATAGATATAGAAATTGTACGTACTTGTTTAAGGAACAAAATATTATCAAGCACATCCTTTTTTAGCAATTATTTTTATTCAGTAAAATGTACATCAAACACTTTTCCGAATGTTTTAAAACGGTACTTCCCAATGTTCATGAATAATAGAATTGAAATACATTGTAAAATGACAGTTGCCAAGTAAGAGCAGGAAGAAGTGAGTCTACCTTGTTGTCGGCTGCGCCTAGGAAGAGGATCTGCCCTGGCGATGTGTAGAGAGCACCATTGACAACCAGGACGAGCCAGGAGGGTGGTGTGGACGTCGTCAACGCGCACCGCCGCACCACGAGGGTGATTATCAAGGACACGCTCACCATCAGCAAGGAGTCACGGAAGAGCAGCACTATAACGATGGTTCAATGCTACGGTCATCAACTGTGTCTCTTATGAAAACAAATACACGAGAGAACGGGAAATGGGAATGCGAAATTACACATTTAAATGTAATTATAACAAATTATTACCGACGAACTATTTCGCTGTGAGCTATAAAATGTTCAATGCTTAAGAATTGCTAAAATGTTTAAGACACGTTTTTGGTTCCAAATAAAGATGATGTTGCAATTCTTATAAATGTGGTAAAATGCAATGTTACAACAAGTAATTGACTTTTAGAAGCCAACATAAAACAGTGTAGAAATTAAATGTAAAACACACCGAACGCAATCTGTTAGTTTTTCAAATACAAAACTAAACTAAAAATTAAATATGAACATGGTTTAGTAACTAATAATAAATTCCGGATATAGAGAAAGAAAGCTAAAAGTAAGGCATATGCCAAGAAAATGCGGTGATTATTAATATGGTGCAGACATTTTGAAAAATATATAAAAGTCATTTTAATGGGGTAGGCCCAGATTTTCAATGCTCTGTTATATTTTAAACATTCATAATTAAGACTATTATTGCCATGGCAACAATGACAATCTTTGAATGTCCACTTAAACATAACTACTGTAAAAACCGTTCCTAATTTTGGTATGAATATGTTATAGTGGAAAGTTAGTTTTCTCGATTTTGCGTTGCACGCTTTTGGAATGATGTAATCAACATCAATCAATTGTCATTTAATTGATGTTAAACAAATACAGCTATATTGAAGTATTCTCTTACACAATGACTTATGTCACCATTACAAATATGATTGGATGAACCATTGAATGTACTTCCGCCCTTCTACCTCTGAGATTTTATAATGTTTTTCAACGAGACTTTTGGCCCACCCAGAAACATGTTACCACTTACATATAACCGGTGGCATATCTCCATTGTGTGGTAAATTTGCTTCCAAGTACATCATGTAGAGACAATGGCACAAGACGTTGAGACACATGATAGTAATTCTCTCTGGAGACGCCGAATCCAGCCAGAAGATGACGAGTGCCATCACAGCCATGACTGAAGAACAACATTAGGGTTCCATACAACCTCATCAATACAAGTTGATCGAGATTGAACAACATAATGGGGAGTATAATGCTGGGTGGGGTTATTGTCGTATGAATGTGAAATAGGGGACACACTACAGGTATATAATTATGTAGTGAAACAAGCGGACGATATGATAGTTTAATAGATACACTAGAACGTCCCCCCATATATTTTGATTTAACACATTTTATTTCAATTTTAAAGAAAACGCATTGCAATTATGCATCTAATGCAATTATTCTGCATTATGTGTACATTTCTCACTTATTTAGTTATATTTTTTTCTAGATTGCATTTAGTACGAAAATTAAAATTTACGAAAATGTATTAGTCGAAAATTAGTACTTAGTACTATATAAAATGTGCATGATCCTAATAAAATAAAAAAATTGTATATAAAGAATTAGTAAATTGGAATTGCCCCCACAACTTGTTAAATATCTTTCTATATCAGTCAGAAGCGAGGGATGATCAATTAAATTAATCAAGGGGTACATACATGAAAATTTAAAAAAACGATAAAATATTATATACATAATTAGTTGTGTAATTAAATAACGATCAAAATTATGACTGAAAGAAATGCACTTTTAAAGTAAGAATTATAAAAGTACGATATATAGATGAAAAAAGGATCAAGGGGTATTTTGATCGCGTGTGTTTTATCCAGGGAGTATTTTGTCCTGGGGTATGATATCCTACATTCCTAACCTGACCTACACATGATCCAACAAGTACAGACCACGGTATCGATAAAAGTGAGTGAGTGAACAGCAAGCATCCACGTTCATTGTAATTTAAATTAAAGCTTAATTGAAAGTAAACATTCTGCTGAGTGACATAACGTACGAAAAGCTAAGTGAAATCAACGACAGAATGTTCTTACTTTTAAAAGCATTTGTTGCCAAACATACATGAAATAAGAGTTTGTTTTCTTCTACAAACGTTGTGGTGCTAAAAGTCGGTATTACCATTAGTTTAAGCTACAGTTAGCTTAAACTCCACTTAAAAAACTCGGTGTATTAACATTATATTCTGCAGTTTAATTCCGGGGCTTATTTCCTCAGTTTAAATTAATCTCAGGCTACATTGACTGCCGTTTTTAAGCTATGCCACAGTACATTATGGTAACACACCACATTTTCCGAAGTGGAGCTTTACTAAAACGAAGATTAAACTAATGGTAATATGGCCCCTAAAAGGTATAAGCGATGCTCAGGTTAAATTTCGTAATAAAAATCTGTAATAAATTTTGAGTTTTGTGATGATTCTTCATCTGGCATTGGTCTCCTGGAATTTATTGCATAAAAAATGCATGCATACATCTAGATACATGCACAGAAATCGAACATAATGAAAATTTGACCTAAGTCGAGTAAAAGAAACTATTCTCACCCATAGACGGTACGATGACTGTAGCAGCAAAAATACCGGAATTCCTCTTCAGAACGAAGCTGTATTTTAAGAAAGGACTAGTTTTGGTGGAATTATAAAATTCATACGCCTTTAGAACTGCAGTTGCATTTAATAAAGTCCAATCACCGACTGCATTGTATCCGTGAGATTCGAAGAATGACACCTGAAAACGGTTGAAACTCATGAAAAATGGAAATTGATATAATTGAGCGGGCGTAGCCACCACGGTACTCTTATGGCACTATCTGTGTGTGTGTGTGTGTGTGTGTTTTTTGCCTGCACTGCCCAGGTCAAACCGCACAACCAATCGATCTGAAATTTTGCATACTTACATACTAACGTAATCTATGCGGTCTCTGGCATCGTTTTTGAAAGGGATCCTGTGATTGGTTCAAATTTAAAAAAATTATCTTTAGATTGGTTGGTCCGATCAATTTTAAATTTTGACAAGTCATTAGGACCAACATTGTCCCTAATCTTACAAAGTTTTAGCCAAATCCTCCAATTGGTTAAAATTTAAAACCATATTTCATGTGTTTTTGAGATTTAAACTAGAACTGTTGGACCGATCAACTTAAAACTTTGCATGGTCATTGGGACCAACATTATCTTATTTTTGAAAATTTTCAGACTAATCTGTGCTAAAATCCAAAAATCCAAAATCCATTTTACGGACGACATTTTGCGTGTTGGCTGTCTAATTTCTCGAAAATGTTTGATCACGGCAAAAGTCATCACGGATCACGGATCAGAGTGTTTGACTCTTCAGTTCCAATCCAAGGTAGTTAGAGCAGAAACTTTAATTAATAATGACCGTTCAACAGATCGATCTGATATTGTGTACACATCAGTAATATCATATGAGTGGTCCCTGACGATGAAAACGGCCAATAAATAACATTCTCAGCATTTGCATATCAAACCACGTGAAAAACTGTATCCTCGGAACTCCAGAACATTGTACCTGAGCCAACTTGATCCGTTCCAGCGATTTCTCATGTACTGTATAATCGCGTGCATCTTACCGGGATAAGAAACATTCTTGTCATGTCTACTTACCCCAGAGTCCTGTAAGGAAATGTTGATCTGGTCACTGTAAGATGTCCACGAGCCAACTCTCATCGTGCAATTATGCCAGTCAAATGGCCACAGTTTGATGTCGACTCCACATTCTATTGCGTGTACAGTTGGTATTACGCAAGTGACGAGCCCCTCATTGCTTAACCAACATCGGCGATCGGCGATGCTCAGATATGATGCACTGATGTCAGAGCTGTAGGATTTACACATATTCCCCTTTAGCTGACATAACACCTTAGATAAACTTACTGATGTTTGGAGGAGAATATTAAGAGTGCAAAGAAATACTTTAGTGTCTCTTATTATGATGATTTTGGAGTTTAAACGAAATTGTCATAATAAATTAAATATTTTGAAATTCTTTAATACCAAGTGGAAATTGAAAGATTGGAAAAGCGATTTGACGTTATATCTGATGCACGACTTGGGAAAACAAGAAATGCATCTCTCCATTATTTAAATGTACCTACACACACGTGTATAATTGGTATTATTGTATTTAATATGGGAATTAGTGAATTGTCCGTTTTTTAAGTCAATCAGCAAGCACAAGAAAGCTTTCAAGACACTCGCATACTTTAACATTCTCGCGCAACTCGGAGAATCAAATTAGGTCAGGTGCTTTATAATTAGGTGAAATTGAATCAAGATATTTCCAATGCAAGTTCTCACATAGACGGTGATTATTTTTCTTTATCGATGTTTACTAGACTGGAATTCCGATTAGAATTAACAGAGTTCTCGCAAAAGTTCAAAGAGATTAAATTCCCTAGATGCAAACTTATCGTTAATAACTTATGATGCAAACTAAAGTCATTCCAAAATTGAACATACTAAACTATATTATAATATGCCTTCTGCAACCAGCGTTGAAATTCTGAATCTAATCAATAACTCCAAAGTATAAACAAATTACTTATTCAAATAAAGAATTTAAATATTTATCTTAAGGTGCTCTTACGGATTGTGCAGCGACACGTCGGGCAGCCAGATTAAAGTCGGTGGAATCTGGAGGTAGCTGATGTCATCATAATCAGCCTTATCCCAAGTCAGGAATTCATCTTTCCATTGCTACGCATGAACACTTATCGTTAATAACACTGATTGTCTTTTACACCGACATTACAAACTACTACCTAGTTTATGAGACTTATGGAATCAACTTTGAGGGACATTGACTATTTATTAAAAAAAAAAAAAACTAAAATCTTACCTGACCTGACCTGATTTGCAGGATTAACAGGAATTAATGTGCCCTAACGATTTGTCCAACTTAATTGAGAGCGTGATGTTACATATCTTACAGATCTTTATGGTCACGTTATACTGTTCCCGACTTCCACAGATTTCTACATCGTCAAAGAAATGCAGTGTATTTGGTTAAGATAGCAATCAATAGTAGATATTTGCAATAACACGGTCGCTTCGTTCAATCCATGTTACGCTATTTTTTTTATCAAATCATTTGTTTTCTAGTGAAATTTGTGATCTTAACTTAGTGGATTTGACTTTAAAGTGTGAACCAGATATCTAAGTTTTAGCTCGATCAGTATCCAAACTGGTTCCATAAGATTTTTGAAATTAAATAATTGTTTTGAAAATACTACCCGTGGATGATGATGTGGTTGAAGATAATTAATACTATTATCTCATGTATACTACGGTGATGTATTTACACATGTCATCGTACAGCTAACATCTAAGTCATTTAGTTGCAGATATAAATGTAAAAATCAAAGTTGATGTTATTGACACTTCAGTAAATGATCATGAAATGTATGGACATCCCTTAATTGCAGTATGATAGTGCATTGTAGTACTTACGTATCTGGTCCAGGAATGTACATCCAATGCATTCTGATCTTCGACCTGAAAGAATATAAAATATGTTAAACGTCCTATTCGTAAACGTCCTATTCGTAAACGTCCTATTCGTAAACGTCCTATTCGTAAACGTCCTATTCGTAAACGTCCTATTCGGTTGAGTCAAGATCGCGGCAGAGTAGAAGAGTGGCAAATGGAGAAGTTTATTGAAAAGTTTGGAACTGTAATATCAAGAGTAAGAGTGAATC
Organism: Leuctra nigra; assembly: GCA_934045905.1. Lineage (NCBI taxonomy): Eukaryota > Metazoa > Arthropoda > Insecta > Plecoptera > Leuctridae > Leuctra > Leuctra nigra. Next base: position 5,490,168 of record OW203763.1, read on the forward strand.
ACGAAAGGCAAGGAATTTTGACGTGATTGATTGAAAGGAGCGAACTTGAAAGTGAAAAGAAAATTAAATTTCTTGGAATCTTGTAAAAAGGAAAGCTATTCTAAGTTTGTAAAGAAAATCAACGCACGAAATTGATGAACATCACTCGCATGTGTACTGTGACATTTATCGTGGTATTTGAGCTGTCTTTCACTGGTTTCGTCTCTCTGTCATATCCACACATTAGCTTCTCTTTTAGGCGGAGTGTCGTGGGTTTTGCCTGAGATTTGTCACAAACGCCATCAGCACCTGAAAAATTACACAATCAAATTAATAAAAAAGGATATAAAAACACGTTCCAACGAGCTTCTGAAACTTGAAACTTTTTTTTAGCTTGAAAAGAAAACTATCATTTATATCTATATCTATATGAAACTTATTGATACTTCAAAAAAATATTGGTATTGAGAGAACCTGCTGTCGAGTTTTATTAGTAACTTGAATAACATGAGCAAATATCTTGTTTTGTTTTCTTTAGTAAAACATAAAACCTTATTACAATCAATAAACAATATGACACATACACAGTATAACAGAGGGAAAATTGATGGATGAAGAGAATATACAATTTAAATTTAGTTTTATTAATATTGAAGTAAAAATTAGTGCTCGTCCATGCTACTTTTATGGTTGTGCTAGCAACTATTTATTTATATTTTTATTATAATATTGTTGTTGCCTTAAAATCATTTGCACATATTTTTATACCTGCTGTTTTAGTGGAAAAAAGGCAATAAAGATATAAATATATGTATCTTATTTTGGTTAGACGTGTGGGTTTGGTTAATTTTGCTTTTGTATGTGTACTGTAAAATCAGCAAATTAAAAGTATATTAAATATACCGGGTGGCCCCAAAAAAATATCCAATGGTCGAGACTACGCTGTGAAGAAACTACTGCAGATATTAGTCCGAAAATTTCACATGTTATAACAAGCATACCAATGTTTAATGTGTGAAAGTTTCAAAAATATTTATTTAGTAGGAAAAAAGTTACAGCTGTTCGAATTTGGTTGTCGAAAAATTGATTGTACGGAGCTCAAAGAGCGCGCATTCAGAAAAAGTCCAATGGCATGGACACCTTTATTTTCAACATTACTGATTATATCAGGCTGAAAATCTCAAATGTTATTCAAAACATATGACTATCTATTGTGTATAAATTTCAATACATTTGAATCAGTGGAACGAAAGTTATGGTATCTTGTAATTGAGCTTAAATCCAGAAAATACGGGAGATAATTTCAATTCTAAAATAACATGTGAAATAAAACTTGAGAAATTATCTCTTGTGTACTTGATGTCGGTTCTTCGGTTAAATCTCCATTATTTGTTTGTGGTTTTGGCCTTAAAAAGGGCCGATGGCCAACGGCCCGTTGCCGTTTGCCACTGGGCCGTTTGCCAAGTAGCAAACGGCCCTTTTTAGGGCCAAAACTCCAAACAAATAATGGAGCTTCATCCGAAGAACCGACATCAAGTATCTGCAATGGCTCCCAGACCCTCAGTCAACTTATCTCTTGTGTATTCTGCTTTTTAAGCGCAAATTCTAGATAACATAACTTTCGTAACAATGATTCAAAAAAAATTAAATTTTAACACAATCCATAGTAATATATTTTGAATAACACATGAAATTTTCAGCTTGATATCGTCATCAGTTTTGAGTAAACAGCGTCCCAGCAATTGGACATTTTCTGGACGCGTGATTTTTGAGCTCCGTATAATCGATTTTTCGATAACGAAATTCTAACAGCTGTAACTTTTTTTCTATAAAAGGTATGGTGTTAAAACTTTTACATATTAGACCTTAGTATTTTATGTATTGGTGTAATTTTCAGCCCGATATGTACAGTAGTTTCGTCACAGTGTTGTTTCGCCCACTGGACATTTTTTTGGGCCACCCAGTACATATAAATATCTATATAAATCAATAGACATCGCACGGTGTATTTATCAGAGCTTGAACAAGTGCATTTGTGGACTTGGCAGAATCTGGTAACAGGCTGATTACCGTCCGCAGTACCTTGATGATGTATCAAAGATAAAAGAAGATAGCTACAATATTTCTGATACCAAATAATTGAAGGGCAGAGTGCAGGAACAATTTAAGTCACTAATTTCAATTTTTTATTCCTGTTTTGTGTTGGTAATCCTGATCATGGTCCTGACCAAGGATAAGTTATTAGGTGAATAATTCCAAACGTGTTTTATGCGGTTTCAAAGCATCTCTTCCAGTGCTAAATTTCTGATAAAAAAAACGCAGTTTTGGGCCAGTATATTGTATATTTGCATTAATATTATTATTTAATGCCCAAATAGCCAAGTTTTGCTCTGAGTTTTTCAAATACTGATCAATAAGCAGCACCATGATAAGCAGTTAAGTCAATTTCATTATTTATGACAACACGAATGTTAAAAGTTTTCGCAAAATGCTGTAAAACAGTTGCCATATTACCAAATGCACAACATGCACAAATCTCATTATTTTTGTACAAGTAGTTGACCTTGTGGACATTTTATTGTGTTTAATTAGTGCACTCTGCCCCTCAATAACATCAGTAGACATATTAACAAGGAATTGTTCTTACCTAAAATGGCACTCTGTAAGATGAAGACTGCGAATAATATCTTGAACAAACACTTCAGTACACACATCGTACCAGTTGAAATGAGGTGTTATCCAGCCGACGGCAGTCACAACTGTGCAGCATCCGCCTGCGAAATACGATCTTCAGGAGACGCCCCCGAATAACCAACACATTCACCACAGATTCCTGTCATTTAACACTTCACTGACAGGGACTACAACCAGTGACAAAGTAGAAGGATCACGGTCACAGTTCACTTTATCCAGTCAATACTTACATATTAATCAAATTCATGTGTGTATCTTAGGAGTTTAATTCTTCTAAATGTAAGAACAATTTAACTTGTGAAACATGGAAATCTTCTTTACGTATAGTGTATTTTGTATAAGTTGTTATAACTTTTCTATAAAGTGAAGACCATTTATCTAGAAGGAGTCATATTATGATAATAATATCATCATAATGTTCTGATCAAAGAGAGTGTAATGTTCAAACAAAAATAGTAAAATAACTGATTACGTACAGCCAGCCATCTCCTTCTGTCTTGAATAACTAGTTCATAAATCTAATACCTTGTGGAAAAGTCAAGTTTATGCATATTTAGTATTATAAATTATTTGTAAGAAAGTTTGAAATGAGGTAAGTTGATGTTTAAACATTATTGCATCCTGTGATTATGGCCCTTTTCATGATTTAAATTATTGTGTGAGAGAGAGAGAGAGAGAGAGAGAGAGAGAGAGATTTCAGTTCTCCAATATGAAGTGTATAAACCGGGAAAAAAAGTTCATATATTGAGTCCGAAGTGAAATGGAGGTCTCAGTTTTGCCACCATTTCTTATCACATTTGCCGCAGCATTGGCACGATCTTTACATTCTACGTTGAACATTTTTGGAAGAATCTGTGACTCAAACAAATATGTTTATACTGTGTTACATATGACCTCTAGTATGGTTTAGTAACTCGCAGGAACGTTTACATCTCCAAGAAAATTCTGTGAGGTCGTCCCATATCCAGAATCTTGTCTTTCCTACACAAGATTCGTCATTTCCAGTCCTTCACTGAATAAGTAGTTCTTTAATATGGTTTTGACATTAAGGGATCATCATAAACAATGTCACACAAAATAGGATACTTTATACCCTTCAGATCCCCCCTTTAGCATGATCCTTCATTCGCCCTTCCTGAAATTGTGCCACAAACCGATACCACGCACATACTAACTTTCGCGGTTTGTTTTAGAAAGTTTGTGGAAAAATTTAATGTATCTGACAATATTACAATAACAAAAGGCAAGAGTGATAAAAAATCAGAAAGTAAGTGTAGAGCAAGTAGTACACGTTTTTCTACATCATATGATGGAATGACACTTTATATTTTGCTTCCAAAGTGTAGGGTGGGGAGAAAAATATATACCGGGTGGCGCAAAAAAAAATCACCCTGATTGAGAGGTCACTTTATCGAAACTATTATAGATAGGATTCTGAAATGTGTACATATATTAGAAAACACAACAAAACTTATTATGTGCAAGTTTCAAAAACATTACTATTGTAGAAAAAAAGTTACAGTTGTTCAAATTTGGTTGTCAAAAAATTGATTATACAGAGCTCAAATAGCGCGCGTCGAGAAAACTTCTAATGGCCGGGACGCTATTTCTTCAAAACTACGTACGATATCAAGCTGAAAATTTCAAATTATATTGAAAATATATTAAGATCGATTGTGTAAAAATTTCAATCAATTTGAATGAATGGAACGAAAATTATGGAATCTTGACGTTGAGCTTGAAAACAGCATAATAGGAAAATCACTTTTATAACGTGTGTAATAAAAGTTTAGAAATAATCTATATATATACTTTTTATTTAAAACTCTGCCAACAACAATTGTTGGTTGCCAACAAAGACACAGAATAATACACAACATAAATGAAAAGATAACTAAATTAACAAAATCATGAGAAGTGACTAAAATTAGGTAATAAACATTTGAACTATGAAATTAATGATATAAATGGTTTTTCAAAATAATAACTGATCTCCTAATTACATCTATAACTATACTATTTAACAAAGTCTTATGCAACTTGTGCTTCACTACAAATGCTTTCAAAAATCCAGGAATTGTTCCTCGTGACCCAACCATTAGTCCTACGATGTCGACATGAAGCAAACCATACATTCTTGAGTATTCCCCTATAGTTGGTTCATAATACTTCCGTTTTTCTTCATCAACTTCTTCAGGTTGATTTTTATGTGATTCGAACCTAATGGTTGGGTCGATGATTAAGCCGTGTTTTTTTAGATTGTCGATTACAATAATGTCAATGCGTTTAGACCCTAAAAAGCACGTAACTTCTTCATATACGTCGAATTTGTTCTTTTCTCTAAACGCATTGGCAATCATTGTTCGGACGGAATTATGTCTCGCGATTTGTAGAAGTTCTCCGTGCTGGCAGAAGTTCAGGACGTGTCCAAGGGTTTCTATCTCAGTGCAATGTCTGCACTGGTTTATACCGCCCTGACTTCTGCCGTGTAACACTCGAACTGGGGCTACATTTGCCGTCATTTTAATTGCATCTCTCCACTCACTGCAAGTTAAACCATTCCGTTTATTTATCCAGTTGTTTGTTGGAGTATGTTCGCTGAACAAAATTACCCCTTTACCCTTTTGTGTGAGTTCGCACCATCTTTCATACTCCCTATCTCGTAAGTGTTCACGAATAACAGATGGTTTAGGGTAAGATTTATTCGGATCTTTTGACAACGAATCGATGTTTATTCCAAGTTTGGTGGCACAATTTTGGCGCTCTCCTGTCAAATTCCTCGTGCTGACGACATACTTATTACAGGACTTTTCCAACACATTACAAACGTTGTAGTGCTGTATGTATGCTTCCCATCGTGCTCGAAATAATTGCAGACCTTTGTGTTTATTTGCTGAGTAAATCATACTGTCCGGCGTGTCTCCAGGAATGCACAAGATGTCCTTCAAAGCACTTCTTATTATCTTATCAACATCATCCAAAAATTTTGAGGTAAGCTGTACTAAAGGTGCGTTTTGAAATGGGTAAACAAGGGTAGGCCAGACGTAAATATTTAAAATATTTAACTTCTGATCTGCTTTCAAAAGTGGAGATTTCACTAAAGCTTCTATGTTGGTACGAAGCGAAGAAATCACCTTCTCGTGGTTGAAGACAATCCCACGATTGAAGTTTACTCCTAAGTACTTGATAGATTCATCCTGCTTAATACTTTCGATGAAGGTTTTTTCATCAATCTTCAAAGCAAACTCTTCCAGTTTTCCATGCTTAATGATAATGGCGGATGATTTACTCGTATTTAGTTCCAGTCCAATTTCCTGTAGTTTCGATTTGGCTATATTTGTTAAAGCAATAGCAGATGCTTTATCCTTGCCTATTACAACCAAGTCATCTGCAAATCCCAATACAGAGACTCTTTCCAATCCATCCACTAGATTAAAACCAAAATTTTCTACAACAGATTCTTCTGATAATACATCGAGAATATGGTCTGTTCCCATATTATAGAGTGATGGGGAAAGTGGGGCTCCTTGCATAACACCTCTCATAATCGGGATTTGTTTAGTTTTTTCACTATTCACCTCAACTTGAATTGCGTTTCCAAACTGTAGTTGTTGGATCAGAGACGATAACTTCGTCGGTAATGAGGAAGAATCTAACGTTGAACATAAATGAGCATGGCCTATACTGTCAAAAGCCTTTGTTGTATCTAAAAATACTAATGTCACATCAGTCTTTTCAGTCTTCGCCTTTCTCAATACTGCATCAACGATAGAAACGTTTATAAGCGTGCCAGGTTTCGATGTGAAGCCACGCTGATGTTGGTTGAAAGAGACATAACTCCTGAGCTGCTTGTCCAGAGCTCTTTCAATAACCCTTCGAAGTATGGAACAAATCGAAATCGGTCGCCAATTATTTATATCATTAGGATCCCCTTTTTTGTAGATGAGAATTGTCCTAGCTTTAAGAAAGCACTGAGGAACCCATCCATTTCTCAGCATAATGGAGCCAATATGGGATAAGATAGTGGCGACGCGATCACATTTAACAACTCTCATGATGACTTTGTCTGGACCGGTAGCTGTGTCAATTCGTATGCCTCTCATCGCGTTCTTTATCTCTGGCACGCTTATCCTTGGCGAGTAACTCTTGTTAATGTCTGTCCGTTCCTCAACTGTCAACCTATCATTATAACTTGGTAGTTGGTGGTCATTTGGAAGAGAGAATCTAGTGCGAAAATCATTCTCAACAACTTCAGTACTGATTTTACACGACTCTCTGTTGCCTTGAAGAACCATCCTTGCAACTTTCTTTCTCTGATTAAAATACAGATATTGTGCCTTTTCATACTGATAAACTGCTTGCCGCTTCTGTCTGTCTCGTTTTGACTTCCTCTCAGGATTACCAGTCTCTTGATATCGCCTGTCATTTGCTCGATATTGTTCCTTGTTTTTCCTAGCTTGATAATATCTTGTAGCTGGATGTTTAGGGCCCGGCAATGATTCAATGGATTTAGAAAGAAAGTCAGAGAAGTCACTTACCAAATCTTGAAATATTGTCTCTGACTCGGGCACTGCTTGAAACTGCAAAATGTATTGGTCAAGACGAGCTTGAAATGCCTTTGTCTTCTCATCAGTGTCTGTGTTCGTCTCATCCCGTGCATCAGCGTCGACTGGAGTAGATTCTTGTGAGAGATCTGGATTAGCATGAGCAGCAGCATTACCTTTCGTGTAGTTTCCAGCAACGCTAGCTCTAAATTCTTCTGGATGAGCTCGAGAAATATGTGTTTTAACACGTTTGAAACACTTTCCACAAAACTGGCATGACTGTGAAGCTTGAGAATTTTGAGTAGCAGGAAGATCCACAGTGATTGTCTTATTGCAGTCTTCGGACATCTTCAAAAATCCTCTTCAATACAATTTCATCTTGGAAATTGATGACATATTCAATTGTTCTTGTGTTCCAAGCAGCAAGCTACAGCCCTGATACACAACTTACACTGTTTTGATGACCAATCTGAAGTAAATCTTGAAGATATTTATATCATTGGAACGGGTTTTACTTCTACTTTTAAATTAAACATATAATATTCCACCAAATTCTAAATAAAAGCAAAAATATTGAAAAAATACTGGAGAGATAGATAAGTTTATCCTCTGTCGTTCACGGCCTGTTCACGGCTCTGTCGCTCAACTTCAAGATTACATAATTTTCGTTCCGTCCATTCAAATTGATTGAAATTTTTACACATTCGATCTTAATATATTTGAAATATAATTTGAAATTTTCAGCTTGATATCGTACGTAGTTTTGAAGAAACAGCGTCCCGGCCATTGGAAGTTTTCTCGACGCGCACTTTTTGAGCTCTGTATAATCAATTTTTTGACAACCAAATTTGAACAGCCGTTACTTTTTTCCCACAATAGTAATGTTTTTGAAACTTGCACATATTAAATGAGGTATGTTTTCTAATATGTGTACAAATTTCAGAATCCTATCTATAATAGTTTCGATATAGTGACCTCTCAAACAGGGTGATTTTTTTTGCGCCACCCTATTAATCAAATAAAAGAAAACATGATTTTACATATGCCGCAACCTGTCTTCAATACACTCTCTGCATCGAAAATATCATCATCAATAACACCACAATCCTTCAATTTTGCTAACTCAACTTCTTCTTGTATAGCCCTTTTCTTGGCGAAATGCGTCAACTTTTTTTAATGTTGATATTAAATCAATAAATTGTTTTGTTTTGTTTTTAAATTCATTGTGTTTATAGGTACATTTAAATAGTAATTTAATTCTAATTTTTCTTTGATGGTTTACATTGTAATTTGATGGCTTCTTTCAATAACGCTGGGTTTATAATGTTGTGCTTGGCGGCAGTAACATGGGCGAAATGATTCACGAATTTTTAATGCGAAAATGTTTAAACAAATTTTTCTTGGCCCTCGTTTCAGATCTCAATCCTTATGTGGTGCTTGGCAGTCTTTTACGTTTATGTTTTTGTTCAGTGATGCAGGATAGAGGATTGTTTGTACTTCTTCCTCATCTCGCTTCGTATCATTGCTTTTCATCACTGGCATGGTGATCATAGGTAATGCCCCTACCTCCTATTTACTGTTTATAAATGCGGGTTAATGTGATACGTTAACCCAAATATGTTATGTAACAACTATTGATTTTTCAGAATTATGTGTTTGTATTATGTCGCCCAATATTTGCGCGATATCTGGTTTTTAATCAATTGTGCAATCGATTTTCTATTTCGGGTAGGCTATTGATGCCATTGTTTTAAAGTTTTAAAAAGTTAAATTAGGATTTTTAATGAACCACTCAGACCCGGTATTACCGAAGTTATGCCGGATATTAAATATTGGACTAAATTGGCGGCACAGCCAATCAGATACTTCAAAATGATTGAAACAGTTGAATTTATGTTAATTAATCCAGCAGAATATAACTTTGGTAATACCGGACCTAATATAATTTATATAGTTAGGTTCGTTTACGCTTTATCAATGTAATGTATTTATTAATTTTCTCAATTTTATGCATTATTTGTTCATTATTATTCTGATTATTATGTGTGACTTGTTAGAAGGCAGAGACATTCTGAAAATAGTATGTTTACATATAAACAGTTTGTTAAATATGTCTTTTTTATGTTTGTTGCAGTGTGCGGCGGAAACAAAATAATTCTTAGAAGAATGAGAAAGTTTCTATTTTAGGTACGTCCACAAGTGAGGACGGAGTATAAGCTGTGGAGGTAGTTCCAATTTCAATCCCATTTAAAATCAACTTATTCATTTCCTTGAGGTCCTACGCTGTTAATAAATAAACTGTTTTTATCCAAATATGTATGGGCAACCCTGTTACCAAGTATACTCTTTTAAGATTTTTCGTATACATAAATAATGAAAGTTACTGTTGGGAACAGTTGCTGTTACTGTCAAGACTGTTGGGAGGGAAGAAAGAACTGAAGACATTTAAGAAGAAAAAACAGAAAAAGAGAAAGTTAAAGCAAGGTTCTTCGTGGGACGGTCGTCTTCGAACTAGAAAATAGATTTATTGTCCGTGATTTTTATAACCTCTAGGAAATTGTTTTAGCACTTTGTTTAAAACGTTTAATTGTTTTATATGATTCGGTTTTTAAAGTTATGTTTTGTCCTGAAGAAGGTTCAAAATATGAATCGAAAGGATTGACATTACTATAAATAAACTACCCACCGGATGAAATATCCCAATCAAAACGATTATATTGAAAGTTATTCAATATTGTACAACTCCAAAGGTAGGTAATAAAAATTTTCCAAAGTCGTGTATAGTAAAATACCCTATGGGGAAATGGGGAAATATCCGAATTATTTGGTACTCTCAGCTCACTCAAAAGTTCAAACGTTTAATTATTGACAACTCCTTGAATTATACACATATTTTAATTCTATGGAGTTTAAGAGTTTATGATCAATACACAAGTAAAATATTATGACCCGGACGAGCCTCGAACTCACATTCTTCGGATTAGTAGGCCGATGCTTTAACCACTGGACCTCCGGGACGCGTCTTTCCATACCCTAATCGAGCCCAACTCATGTGTTGGAAAAAATTGAATTTTACGCGCATTTAACGCCGAATCTATTCTGTCAAACGTATAACCAAACTTTCTGAGACACTCCCTTTCATAAAGAACCAGGTTAGTGAGTTGTTTCCGCAATATTGACGGTTTTACTCAAGTAATTGTTTACAATTTGAAAGTAAAGAACATTGTTCGGAAATTATAGATTTAAACACTTTATAGGTATAAGAATATACAATTATCTGGAGAACAAAATTCGGACACGAGACAAAAACGCAGTTGAGTATATACAAGAGGAGACACAGGAGCCGAAGAGGTTGATTTAAATCAGCAATAATTTATAATAATCATATATAAAATAAGGACCAATATTTCAGGTCATCCCCATAGGCCTGCGCAAAAGTACGATACGTATTTTGGACTTTGCATTAATACATCAGACCAGATTCTCTAAAATTGTCGGCTAGGTTTCTGGTAGGTACAATATACCAATTTAAGATTGTTGTTATGTTGGTGCTTTTGTGTGACAAAACAGGTACCAGGTGCTTATGTGCGTAGGTACCTACCTACGGTACTAAGCATTGACAGTAGCAAGTCAATTAAAGGATTACATAATTTAATTTGAATTGCTAGTAAATATTTTGTTCAGTATTTGCTAATATTTTGCTAAATAGCAGTGTTGAGTTGGGCTCGATTAGGGTATGGAAAGACGCCTCCGGCGCAGCTGAGGGCGATGCCGTATTCTACTTGCTTTGATTTAGTTTGAATATTGAGGTTATTATTAATGGTTATTAGGGAAATAGTCGAAATATTTGTATATCACATACACGTAGTTGGAATAATATTTCCCAAATCTTATTTTTTGTATTCCTTTGGAATATTTTCAAATTACTAGAAATTATACGAAGTCACTGCTGGATTTTAGCCCATCGCAAAACTGATAAGTTCCATTGCATTTTTGAAGATTATATATTTTATGTATTTTCCCATACACGACTTTGGAATATTTTCAAATTATTGGGGCACAAAGTGCCTAGTATATGAAATAAGGGAATATGGGCTTTTTTGAAATTCTAATACATTTTTGTAACTTTCCTATGCTTAGTATACAAAAAATTCAAAAAAATATAGTGTAGATTCTGATAAAACTTACTAAAATTATTGTTAAGTTAAGAAATTTGCACAACTTTTTCAAAATAAACTTGTAAGTTTAATTATAAATAATAAGTTAATTGTATTAATAATTTTCTTAACGGGACTTCACTGCACAGATACCTGGTTGTTACGGTAGGTCCGTAGAATGATATGTGTCAAATAGGCATGGGGAGTATTGTACTTGAAGTGACTAATTGAATAAGCGATAATAATAATAGTAATAGGTAAGTAGCTAAGGTAAATTGCAAGGAAAATTAAGGTTTATCAGCATAGGTAATAACAATAGGTTTGTTGGTAATAGGGAAGTCTCGTGAAGATTAGAATTCAGAATAATATTTATTTTATGAAAGTTGAGATGTTGCTGAACACAGATGTGGTATTATTTTTGTTGTTGGACGAATAGTTCTCATGTAATTAATTTACAAAGTTTGATAGATCTCCTCTCATTTAAAAACAGGAAAATTGGCAATGACATCACAGTTTGCTATATTGCCATGGCAACAAGGGAATCCCCATGTCAACACAATGTTCAAGACTTGGAAATGACATCACAGTTCTGATTCTTGTTAAGGTGCTGCAAGCGCGAGCGATTTTGCTGCTTTTTGTAGACACTTTTTGCGATACGATTGGAGACGAAATGGTTAGACCAAATGATTTGAAATTTTAATCGTGATTAGATAAAAGACAAACTTAGGGTTATCCCTTGGTACATTTTTAATTTTTTGTTTCGTTAATTAGTAATAATTAGTGGATTTTTGGTGAAAAATTAGCTATTTTCTTGTCTCCCTGGGCGCTGTATAAAATTAAATTTCAAAAATGTGCCAAGTGATAACCCTAAGTTTGTCTTTCATCTATTCATGATTAAAATTTGAGATCAATTGGTTAACGGGTTTGGTCTCCAATCGTATCGCAAATTTCAGAGTTTTGCGCGGTTTTGTTGAATAACCGGCGCCTAATTAACGATGCAATATGCAAAAATGAAAAAGTGCTACTAATATACAATCAGGCTGATCATATGAACGTCCTGTAAAAGTTACACTCACTTATGAAACAATTTTTCTCTCTTAATTTTCTAAAACGGCCGAGCGCTAGTATCACCTTAAAGGCCGTTTTTCCCGCCAAAAATCATATGATATTTGAACTCGATTTTTATGAATGTAAATTTAAGATTTCACAGGTAATAAGTGTATTTGTCATTATTATTATTATTATTATTTGTGTTTATTTATAGAAATTTACTAGAATAAAATTTCACGAGACTTCCCTATTAGGTAAATGTGAAAAAATCAATTAAGGTAACATAAAAATTTACCAGAAATATACAAAACCCCTATCAGAAAAAAATGCATCTAACAACAAGTCCACATACCAAAACATGCATCACATGCACACATGTTACACATGTTTGGCACAGATCTTAGTACCTATTATTAGTTGTCAAATGAATCTCTAATGAAACACAACAACTAGAATATCAAAACGTTTTTATAACAATATAAATTTGAAACGTGTTTAGATGTTAGCGTTTTAAATTTATTTGGTTCAAACGTTCAAACCAAAGAAATAAAAAGTCCCACTTCTGTCACCATTTGTGATAAGATTGTAAATTGTTTTTTGTTCGTGCTATTTGTTGCTAAATTATACAATGTGGTTAATTTATGAAATACATATTGTGAAACTGCGCGACGTTCTTTTCTACTATGGAACCAAAAGTCTAATAATAATTTAACTTTCATCGTACAGTTTGGGTGGTCAGGGTGGATTCAACAGAAACTTTTAAAAACATATCTTCTCATTCAATAAACTCTCGAGTAGTCACGACGCAAGTGCGAAGTTCAGACAGCTTTCACTACGGTCCGCTAGGTGACGTCAGTGTCTCATGGCGAGCTTTATATCCAAGCTCCTAGTATCGCAACTTTCAGTGTCGTGCGGACAGCAGGGTAGAAAGCACCAGTGTTTCAGTCCTCTCAGCGTAGCTTACGAGACAATAGCTTGCGAGAGACTTTTTATAATACTAGTTGTAGGTCTGGTCAACGATATCTAATTCATATTCAATTTATATTTTTCTTAAAAAACGTAAAAGATGTGTTTTACATTTAGTTTAAAATATAATTTTTATTTAAGAAGTGATGTTTTAACGATATTAAAAGATTTTCATAAGCGATAAAGAATACAGAAATTAATTTTTAATGTAAGTTTGAAGTTGACATTATTTTCAATGAATATTTTCCTTAAGCAATTAAACATTTTTGGCCGTTGCAAGTAATTAAAGTTTTCTTGTAGCCGTAAAGATTGAGTGAAAAGCAATCAGTCGTCTTTACTGTGTCATTTCGACTGATTTTGATGCGAGTGAACAGATGTCAACGAACTGAAGGAGGGGTGAAAGTCAACCAATTCTATGTCTGAAACTCGCTTCCAACTCGTCTCAATAATTCTAATTGAATCCTGTAAACTTTTAATAAGTTTTATTATAAGATTACATTTTACTTTTTAAAAATGGTAAGTTAGAAAACTTACAATTTCGATAATAACAGTAGGTACCCTCCAATTTACGCGTTAAGCCAGATGAAACAATTTATAATATATAATTTTCTCTTACGCCCCAAGCGATACAAATAAATCTAATTTTACTGACATTTCTCTTATGAGTCTCATATAATATCCATTCTAAAAAAAACTTCCAGCATCATTCAAATTGTCGACGTATCAAATTAAATTAAATGAAAGTGAAGTGAGCAATTAGAGTGTCAAAAATGGAGGACGATTTGATTTACGGAATGATTGAAACTTGGAACAATTGGACAACGGAGTCTGACGAGAGTGTGAATTATCAAACAGTGGTATCTGGACAAGTAAACCAGAGCTTGGAGGTCGGATTGAACACAAGTACCATGCCAAGTGTTATCCCGCGAGTAGGTGTATCTGGAGGAGGAGTATTCGAGAGTGATCTTATTATCCCACTCTATGTAATCATCTTCCTGCTTGCCGTCATTGGTAATGTGATGGTACTCATCACCTTGGCTCAGAATAAGAGGATGCGGACAGTCACCAATGTCTATCTACTCAATCTGGTGAGTTCAACACCCAATCCTTGTTTTTTTAGAGATATATTTTGATGTAGATTATTTTACTGTGGTCTATTGAAGAAAGAACATTAAAATAAATTTTCAAGGGGTACTTAAAATAAGTTATGTTTCGTTTATGAAGACGAAGGGTAATCTTGTAATTCAGTTTGTTACTCAAACAGGTAATATGAAATGAGAAATATTATTATAATTAACTACTTGGATTTACATAGTAAATTTGGAAACTAATAATGTAATTGAAATGCGTTTTATGACTACAATAAATAAAGTGTAATAGTATCGCTCTCCGCGAGCCTTTCTACACTTTATTTCATGTCTTATAAACGATCGGATTATATACTTTCACAAAAATACATATGCAGCTGTTGTATGTGCACAACACACACAACTTTTTAACTCGATTAATATTTTATATTTTTTCAAATATTTTTGAGATTTATTTTTTTGTACTAAACAATGACTTTTTGACTTATGATTCTTATGATTCTTATGATTCGCGATAATATTCTATAGGTATAATGTTACACCGTTGAACTGTGTACTTCGTCATTTTACAAGATTCAAGATATGAGGGTGGTTTATCATTGACAATCATTCAAAGCCCGTTATTATTTTTAATATGATTTGTTTTCCCATCAGGTGTCAATTAAAATTCCATAATAATTCCACGCTGAACAAGCAAAAGCCGCAACGTAAAAGTGGTTTCTGTTAAACATATTTTTTATCACATTAATTTCATAGGTATGCAATATCATTGTTTCACGTTCCACAACTCCCGCCTCTGCCTTATCTCACTTCTCATACAATCAACGCACGAGAACGCACTTCAGAAGTCTACTGTTATTTATGATCTAAGCTAAACAATGGGATTGCAAATGACCTTTGAATTGTGCTAGAAATAACTCCTAAAACAAAATCTCCGTTTTATTGTTGCAGAAAGATTTCGTATGAGATGCTACACATTTCATTGGAAGCAGTGTTATCACATTATAATAATATTAGTTTTAGAATGCATGGAACCTCCAAAAGCTGCTATCTAAATGTTCTTTATCTACTTATTTTAGACCGGTCTACTACTTGATATATTTATTTGCAGTGTTACAATTATATTTCCGCCCAGACAACCTGTATTAGATGAAAACGTAGTAACAAGATAATTATGCCGGGATTAATTTCTTAATCTAAAATGTACATATGAGATTATGTAAGATTAAGAGAGTTGCTGTGAAAGTTTAACATGAGCAGCTACTTTTGTTGATCTTGAAGTACTTCGGCAGCACCATATTTACTCTTCTTGTATATTCATTTCTACAAGAATAATGAAGAGTATATTACGTTTTCGCTATTTCATAGGGTATAGAAACAAACTAAATTCTCAGTTCAATTTCTTCAAAGCTTGAAGTGTGGAAACATCTTTGCTTATATTTAATATAATTGGGTATATAATTTCTAAACAAGGATATTTTACTTGTAATAACTTTTTCACTACTAATAAGGCACTTTCTTAAGTGTCTTAGAGCTGATATTCATATAGTTGTGAAATTGAAGTAGTTCCTAGTTCCTACTTCAGTTCCTAGTTCCTACTTCAGTTCCTACTTCCTACTTTAGTTCCTACTATAGTTCCTATGAAGTGTAAACATGAGTGTGTAGTTTTAACAGCTGGGTACACACCATGGAACACTGGAAACAAAAGTAAAGCTTGATGAAAGCGCGATCACTGTCGCGTTGTTATGTCACAATTCCAAGAACCAGAGCATTCTGGATTCATATTATGCAACTATGGGTGCAACTCTTTGTGAGTAGAGTGTGGTCACGTTAACACAGAATAAATGGCCGAAAATATGACTCAGGAGGTCGTAGTACAGAGGAGGAGAGGTACAAATTTGAACCATGTACTAGTAAAACACATAATATTATTATTTTATGAATGCCGTAAAGTACTGCAGGTTCGGCAAGTTTTGTAAACAATAATTTAATGAAATGATTTATTTTCAATAAGTCTGAATATAATTTTTAATGAAAATGATCGTATTGACAATTTTTCCATACTGCCAAGAACTGATCCAACAAGCTGTTGAACACGCAAATTGAAAATGATATCCCACTGCCGGGATATGAACCCACAATCTCTGGCTTTGATCTTGATTACTCTCGGCCAAGTTACGACTGGTCCTAAACAATGTGTATATATGTGTTAATAAACATGTGAATGGTATTGAACTTCCACACATGTCTGCAGAAAGTCCCGGGCTCACATTCCATGATCGAGCTTCAGAAGACGGCGATATTAGGAACAGCTTATATTACTAGGAAAACGCTCTGTGTAACGCGTTGATGAGCGAGCACGGATACGCGCAACACCTCGAACCGAAATTCTTTCAATCGAAAATGTCATTAAAAGCCAATCATTCTAGAATTTCGTCAAAGACTTGTATAAAAATCTAAAAAAAATCCTAAAATATTGGTCCAAATAACCATGCAAAGTTTTAAGTTGATCGATTGAACCTTTATGATTGAACGGTTCCGTGTTAATTTTCAAAAATCCCAGGATCTCCTTTAAAAAAATATACCTGGGGCCACTCATATATGATATAAGTGTGTCTACACAATATCAGATCGACTGTTGAACGGTCATTATCAGTTTCATATGCGTTTGAAAGTTTCTGCGCTAACTACCTTGCCTTGAACTGAAGAGTCGAAGACGCCGTGAATTTGACAGCCAACACGCATAATGTCCGTTAAATTTCAATAACTTTTGGATTTTAACACAGATTAGTATGGAAATTGTCAAAAATGCAGATAATGTTGGTCCCAACCATCATGCGAAGTTATAAGTTGATCGTTCAATCGGTTCTTGTTTAAATTTCAAAAATCACAGGAAAGATGGATTTAAATTTTTACCAATGGGAGGATTTGGCTGAAACGTTTTATGATTGGGTACAATGTTGGTTGAAATAACTATGCTAAATTTCAAATTGATTGGATAAACCAATCGAAAGATATTTTTTTTTTACAAATTTGAACCAATCAGGGGATTTCAAAAAAATTAGGGTCTGCAACGCCCGGAAATGGTCAGTACATGTGTGCAAAATTTCAGCTTGATCGAAGAAAAACTGTGACTTGTATATCGTCAGTAACAGAAAAAAACACACAAAAAAAACAGAGGTCCGTGCCAAAAGAGCCAAAAGGAGACGCTCGCTTCGCTCGCTCAATTAGGTGATTTAAGTAGACATTTCACTCTCACTTTTAGATATATCTTTTTTTAGCTTATTTTCAAAAATTGTTGATTTTATACTGTATTGTAAAATGTTGATACCCAAGTGATTTGGGTAATTGCTGGTGCCAAACATTATGAAACCAAAATATAATATGTAGTAATTTTCATTTGTGAATAAAAGGAAATACATAATAACTAGGAAAACGCTCTGAGTAACGCGTTGATGAGCGAGCACGGATACGCGCAACACCTCTAACCGAAATTCTGTCTATCGAAAATATCCTCAAAAGCCAATAATAATTTCTTGAATTTCGTCACAGACTTGTATGAAAATCTCCAACAATTCCTAAAATATTGGTCCCAATCCATGCAAATGGATCTCGAAAAAAAGAGCTCGAAAAAAATGGATGACAGAGGAACTTATCAACATGACTATTGAGAGAGATAGACTATTTCGGTTATGGAAAAATTCCACAAATTTATTAAAGAAAATGTACAAAATTGATTATAAAAAATACCGTAACCTCGTTAATAAAGAAATTTATAACAGTAAAGCTAGATATTATAAAGGCGAAATAGATAAGTCAACTCGTAATCCTAAGGAAACATGGAAGATCATTAACGAGTTAATTGGGAGAACAGCAAAAGCGTCAGCTGACGAAGTTATCAAAAAATACTTAGGTAAAACCTTATCAATTGACAAAATTGTAAATCAATTTGCGAATGCCTTTACAGACGATGTGATAAATATTTTGCATCGTTGTAATATAATTACCTTACATAATGTACCTCTCCCTATTGCCAACCAATCAATGAGAATGCCAACTATTCTAGCTCAAGAAATTGAACATATTATAGGAACAATGGACTTAAATAAGCAGCCCGGGATTGATGGTATCAGAGTTCGGGACTTAGTGAATCTAAAATGTGAAATTAGCCCTGTTCTGGCTCATTTAGTTAACTGTTCGATTAGAAGTGGAGAAGTCCCTAAATTATTGAAAATCTCAATGGTCAAGCCAGTATTTAAAAAAGGTGATCATTTACAATTTAATAATTATAGACCAATTTCTTTGCTTCCGGCTATAGAGAAGATCATGGAACGTTGTGTCGCAAATCACCTAACTGACTACTTAAAGAAATATCAAATCATTAATTCATTGCAATACGGATTTCAAAAGGGCAAAGGTACATCAGATTTATTGCTGTCCTTTTCGGATTTTGTTAATAAGAAGTTAGATAGTAACATGCACGTATTAACCTTATTTATAGATTATTCGAAGGCATTTGACACGTTAAACTATGCTAAACTAATTCACGCGTTAGATATTGCAGGAATAAGAGGACCATTGCTTGCCTGGTTTACAAGTTATCTCCAAAATAGGAGACTTGTAGTTAAAGTAGGTAATGTTGTAAGTATGGAAAAAAATAATACTACGGGGGTACCTCAAGGTTCCATATTAGGACCAATTTTGTACATTATCTATGTCAACAGTATATTTGATTCTATTTCCAAATGTAATATATATATGTATGCTGATGACACGATGATTATTGCTACTCACAAAAATATCGACACTGCTATATCTTATCTTCAAACAGATTTTAATCGCATATTACAATGGAGTCACGATCACGACCTGGTTATAAACTCAGAAAAAACCAAGCTTATGCATATTTGTTCTCCTTTTAATAAATATTCCGATACTAATTGTAATATTATATTTCATAGTTATTCTGGTATACATACATTAAGTTATGGACGCCCGTGCACAGGTTGCAGTGACATAATTGAAAGTGTCGACTGTCATGTTTATTTAGGAGTAAGAGTAGATCGTCATTTTAGTTGGAAACCCCACATCGACTCTGTTTGTAATAAACTGCGTACTTGCTCACTATATATGTATAAACTTAAACACATATTACCCTTCAGTACTCTAAGATCAGTTTACTTGGCTCTAGGAGAATCATTCTTATTGTATGGTATTATGACATGGGGAAACGCTACTAAGGGACATTTAAATAAAATACAATCCATACAACGTAGCATCATTAAATCTATAACCCCTAGTCCAATTGCTGATAATGATATAACAGAATTGTATCAATATGCCCATTTACTTCCGTTTCATGAGCTCTTCAACTTTAGAATGATTTTGCATCATTACTTTTGTGAACAGTATAGGAACAAGTATGAAAACATTAAGAATACAAGATCAACAAACAAAACCACATATATAGTTCCTATCAGTACAAACAAATATGGTGAGAGACAGCTATCAGTCTTAATTCCAACTTTGCTAAATTCACTTCCAGAAAACCTTAAAGAATTAGATAACTATGCTACCATAAAAAGAGCGATTAAAAATTGGATGTTGAGTGATATCTAAATTATACATTTTCATTAACCAACATTTTTCTTCTCATTCTAAAACTGAAGAGTTTATGAAGCGGATTCCTGGTGATATTGCTGTTGTCAATATTGTAACATTGCATTTTGTGCACGGGTATCCATAACAGTGTTTTAACTTGTTTTGCTGCCTATTTTCAAACATTAGTAATCTTGTATCTTGTCTTCTTGTTATTCTTGTGTTCCAAACGCTAATTACTAGTTTTGTAGTAATTGTAGTAAGTAATTTTGTAGTAATGTAACTTGTTTTGCTGCCAATTTTCAAACATTATTAATTTGTATCTTATTCTTCTTGTGTTCCAAACGATTACTAGTTTTGTAATTTCGGCTTTTCACTGCGATTGAGTATGTATTGTATTATATTTTCATGGTTTAATGTACTATTGTTTTCATAATTATTAATTATAATTATTATTACTTTATTCATTTAAAAAAAAATCAATATACCATTATTATTTTTATTTTACAATATTTCATTTAACAACCTACTGATAAGTCCAACGGGCTTAGTAGGAATTATTATAGATGTAAATAATGTAAATAATGTATTTCTTGTGTGACCAATAAAAAAAAAAAAAAAAAAAAAGTTTTAAGTTGATCGATTGTACCTTTATGATTGAACGATTCTTGTTAATTTTCAAAAATCACAGGATCTCGTTCAAAAATATACCAGGGACCGCTCATATGCCTAAGTGTGTGAACACAATATTAGATCGATCTGTTGAACGGTCATATCAGTTTCATAAACGTTTGAAAGTTTCTGCTCTAACTACCTTGAACTGAAGATTCAAAGTTGCCGTGAAGTATGAAATTCGAGAAATTTGACAGCCAACACGCAAAATGTCAGTAAAATGTAAATAATTTTGGATTTAAAAACAGATTAGTCTAAAAATTTTCAAAAATATAGATAATGTCGGTCCCATTTACCATGCAAAGTTTTAAGTTGATCGGTCAAACGGTTCTAGTTTAAATTTCAATAATCATATTTTTTTTTTAATTTAACCAATGGGAGGCTTTGGCTGAAATTTTGTAAGATTGGGGACAATGTTGGTCATATTTTTTTTTTGTTATGGCGTTACAGGACTGGTTGTCTTACTGCCGCCTCATCAACTCTACTCCATTGACGATGCGCCATTATATAGGAGGTGAAGTTGGTTGAGGATTCGTAGCTTAGGGATGTTAAGCGAGTGAGTAGTTAGCTCCCTGCGCTATGCTGATTATTTAACGTCCCATCTCAAGGACGGTGTAACGCCCGTCGAGAGACTGATACCAGGTGATCACCAACCACTCCAGTCTCTCTGGCCCAACGGCAGCAACTGGCAGACCAGAGTTGAATGGTCACCCATCCAACCGCTGACCGCGCTCAATGTTGCTTAACCTCGGTGATCATTACACCAGCCGTTGGGTTATTATGACTTCATAATTGGTCATAATGACTTGTCAAAATTTCAAATTGATCGAATCAACTAATCGAAAGATAATTTTTTTTTTAAATTTGAACCAATCAGGGGATTTCAAAAAATTAAGGGTCTGCAAATCTCATATTTGGTCTGGACATGTGTGCAAAATTTCAGCTCGATCGGATAAACGGTGCAACCTGTATACGAGCAGACGACAGACAAAAAAAAATAAAAAAAAATAAAAAAAACAGAGGTCCGTGCCAAAAGAGCCAAAAGGAGACGCTCGCTCAATAATAATGCCTATAGAAAATAGGCATTACAAAAACGTGCATATCTCCAGTTTGAGGCAATATTTATAAGATCAGATTTGAAACATAGAAAATACTGATGTACAATGAGAAATGCGTGATTCGTAAAAATAGTATTGTTCGTCTTTAATTTTCTACGACATACGAGAAAACCGCGGGTCCAATGGATTTTTCAACCGTTTACCATAGATTTACATTTATTCACTAAGTACTAAGTTCATTCTATCGATTGGTTAGTAATTATTTTCAAGTTAAAAAGTAATATGCTACACCATTTTATAATGGTACCTACCGTATAATTAAGATTCTTGATCAAAGAGTTCACCATCTACGAGACAATTTACTTTCTTCAAATTAATATGAGAAGAAAGTTTTTAAAATATTATTTGCCACCTAAAAGTGTAATTTCCAGATATAATTAGAAGTTGACTCTTATTCAGTATCAGATTTCTGCCGTTGTGAATTTATGTGACTTCTTCAAATCTCAGCAAAATCTCAGGAGATAAAACTCGGAAAATATGAGACGATTCAGTTAAATAAAGAATCTCGTGAATTATAAGAGGGGGAGGGGGGGGGGGGGGGGTACGGAGAGACTTGGGATATAGATTAAAGATAATCTTTACCAAAATATTTATATTTCCTACTATAAAGACCAGAATATAGACAGATTTCATCATGACATCGATATAGTTGATTGAAATATTGATGTGAAATTTATAATACGTAAATAATATTGTGAAAGAGATATTTCTTCAAAACAAAGTTAATGATAACAAACAACGACGAAATCATGTTGGTCTGAAATCATTTCACGGCCATAAGGAAAACATTGAAATGATTTCAGACCGAAATGATTTAGTTTTTTATTATAGAATAACGCCCCTGTTCTGAACAAGTTTTACTGATTACTGATCATGATTATGTTTTCAATGCAACAATAAGAAATATGCTTCGTGCCCAATAATTGGTGTGTCTTTGCTTTAAAGTCTATTAAATAATTGGTGACTCTCTAGATCAACGTGGAAAGTCCTTCATAGAGTCGAACAGGGGCCTCTTGCATGGCAATACTTCGTCCTAACTGTTGAGCCAACTGTTTATATCAAAGCTTTCCAACATTGATGTTTCCACAATGCACTATAGTTTAAGTTTGATACATTTGAGAATGGTCTGAGTGCTGTGCACAGGGAGTTGATTTTAGTTGCACAGCACAATGGAAACTTTCTGCATAGGTCGGCTTGGCAAGACGGTCCCGCACAATAGAGCCCTCCTGGTCGTACTCCATTGCTGCCGGCATCATTATTGTGTATTAGTTGCTGAACGGTAGTATGGTTTTATCAATCAAACGAAGAGTTTTTAAATATGACGGCCACCATTCGAGCCACACTCTCTATAAGATACATTATTTACCGCTCTGCCAAATGTATACATTTTAATGTAAAATGAAACTTCATTATTAGGCAGTCTAAATTTCATATATTCTATATTCTTTGGGATGTTTTAGGATGATATCTCCACGAACTATTTAACTACCAATGTATGCTTACTTGTTATATTTAAGTCTGTTGATGAATACATATTACATGTTTAAGACATTAGTTACCATTGTTTATAATATTTGTATGTGTTTTTAATGGTTTTAATAATCTATAATTGATGACAATATCTATGATAATGATGATGTTTTTATATGTATATTTATTTTTCTCTTGACAATGCCCATGTGTGTCTGTACATTTTATGGCTGCAAATAAAACAATACAACAATACAATACAAAGTAGGGTCTACAAATAGGCTCAGGCAAGATAACATTTCCGTATTTTCATTAACCACAACTACTGTTTTACTCTACAACGAATTAAGTTGATGAGATGATAAGTTGGGGGGGGGGGGGGGGTAATTGGTTGTTAATTGATGATAGAAGATCTGAGTTGATAATAACTAACATTATCTTGTAAAATAATCCAAACTTTACTGACATAAAATAAAAGTTCTCCCAGTTTAATATTTGTTTCCGGATTCCGTTCAGAATTTGGAACTCGGAATTCAGAAGGCATAATAAAACACAATAATATCGCGCGCGACCCGTTCCAGCTCAGAATTGTGGACAAAATTTGCGACGTATAATTTGCTATGTCCATTCCAAATCGAACACAACTTTTATATAGGTATTCGAAACTATTTTCTTTCTCCAATGCTCTTAAACATTTCAACTTGAGGCACTTATAATATTGATAACTTTTAATCTCCTTAATATATTCAGAACAGGGCCCCTGAATATACAAGATTTGAGAGGGATTTGGAAACGTTTCCTGGCAACGGAAGGTATTACAACGTAAATATATTGTTAAATTCGGAACACGTTATGATTAGAAAACACTTTTGTTGATTCTGGCAAAAATAGTTCATTTACCTTTACATTTAACAGTCACCGGTAAAATTTGAAAACAAAAAGTTGGCAGTGACGAAAATAATACTAAGAAGAATCCTTCAATGGATTCCTATTATAGTTGCTCTATTTTCAAAGATTGCAAGGCAAGACAAAAATAACACATTGTCAATTACGGCATAATGGAATATGGATGAGTGATGGTGTAACTCCTTTGCCAATTGCTTGACATCTTATGGCAGATTAACACTCATTTGACCTATAGTAGTCGATCGAGATGCCGTACCTGTGATTTTCTCATTAGGAGAATTGTCAAAATGATCAAACGTATCGGTTAAGTTTCATGATCGCTATGTTGCGAGTTGCGCCTACTAACAGGGCAAGCTATAAACAAGGCTCTGAGACATTGTATTACTGATGGTCATTGTATTGGTGATGGACATTGTATTGATGATGGCCATTGTACCTATTGGTGATGATCATTGTATTGGTGTTAGGCATTGTATTGGTGATAGACATTGTATTACTGATGGTCATTGTATTGGCGATGGACAATGTATTGATGATGGACATTGTATTGGTGATGGACATTGTATGGTGATGGACATTGTATGGTGATGGACATTATATTGATGATGAACATTGGACATTGTGTTTGTGTTGGTATTGGTGAGAGATCATCCTATGAGAGATATCACCAAACACTAAATAAAATTTTGACTAAATGTTGCCAAACCTAACTTGCACACATCATTGAGGTAAATTCTAATGTAATTGTGATATTTTCATTCACCAGGATAGAAATAATTAACAATTTACCATGTTTCACCAGTAACTTTACCGACGGACGTCCACATAACATGTACTCACTTCAATTTACCATGTTTCACCAGTAACTTTACCGACGGACGTCCACATAACATGTACTCACTTCAATTTACCATGTTTCACCAGTAACTTTACCGACGGACGTCCACATAACATGTACTCACTTCAATTTACCATGTTTCACCAGTAACTTTACCGACGGACGTCCACATAACATGTACTCACTTCAATTTACCATGTTTCACCAGTAACTTTTTTTTTTTTTTTTTTTTTTTTATTTATTTATTTCGACAAAGGACATTGTAAAATTACATAAATGTACTAGAAACAATGTATATGTCAAGTCAATGTTTACATAAAATAGGTAGGTAGTAAGTATTATACAGAAATACCCGTCATACATTCTACAAATTCAAAATAAAAATAATTTAATAATATGATATAAACAAAGATGTCTGCATTTAAATAATACAAGTACACAATAAAATCATTTTTCAACGTCTGGCTGCTGGTCACACACATGGGTTTTACATGCATTTAAATATTCGTCACTAGAATAAAAACCTCCGCTAACAAGAAATAATTTTAATTTTGATTTGAACATTAACTCACTTTCTAAATTTTTGATACAGTTTGGTAAGTGATTATATAGATTGACTCCTTTATATGATAGATCCTGCTCATACAGGGTTGTTTTATGTTGAAGGCTGCGAAGTTTGTTTTGGTTTCTTACATTATAACGATGTACGTCCACCGGCGTATCAAACAGGTGGACGTGTTTCCTGGTTTGGATTAAAATTTCATAGATATATAAGCTTGGCATTGTTAGTATTTTAAAATCTTTAAATAGTTCTCGGCATGAAAATCGCCTCCACTTTTTATGAATAATGCGTATTGCTGATTTTTGGACCGCAAACACTTTATTAGCATAGTATACTCCCCCCCAGAATGAAATACCGTACCTGATTAGAGGTTCAAAAAATCCAAGATATATAGTTTTCATCATGTGTATATCAAAATTGCTTCTTAATATTCTTAATGCATAACATGCTCTCGTCAGTTTCGGCTTCAGGTTGTTGATATGGTCATGCCAATTTAGATTCTTGTCTATTTGAACGCCTAGGAATCGAGTTGAATTTATAACATTAATATCTACAGAGCCATTTGAAATTTTTGGAACATCCGCATTTATTCTCGTGTTGTGTGCATTCCGAAACGATATTAGTTGAGTTTTTGAGTTATTCAGAGCTAACTTATTTATTTCAAACCATTTATTTACATTTCTTAGAGTCATATTCAAATTTAGTTCTGCTTCCAGAATATCATTTCCCACAGCTACTATTGTAGTGTCATCCGCGAACTTAGTTATTTTGACGTTTGAGTGTTCACTCCCTAAATCGTTAATATAAAGATTGAAAATTAATGGTCCCAGGACCGAACCTTGTGGAATTCCTGATGTTATTGTACCCTTATTGGACTGGAACTTACGCCTTGTGCCATCTTCTGATGCATGTGTAATTTCAACTATCTGGTTTCTATTCTCTAGGTAAGACATAATTAACTTAAATGCAGTGTTTACCGACGGACGTCCACATAACATGTACTCACTTCAATTTACCATGTTTCACCAGTAACTTTACCGACGGACGTCCACATAACATGTACTCACTTCAATTTA
Source organism: Leuctra nigra (assembly GCA_934045905.1). Taxonomy (NCBI): domain Eukaryota; kingdom Metazoa; phylum Arthropoda; class Insecta; order Plecoptera; family Leuctridae; genus Leuctra; species Leuctra nigra. The sequence goes on from OW203763.1 coordinate 5,516,886, forward strand.
CCATGTTTCACCAGTAACTTTACCGACGGACGTCCACATAACATGTACTCACTTGAAATTTTAGTTTAACATGCAAGGTGTTTCGGAACAAAACGTAAAAAATTGCAAAAAAATAAATATTAAATATTGCGACACTGTATGTATCAAATCAAGCTCAATCATAATCAGCTCGTTCAAAACATTGTCCTAGGAACAAAAATTGTTTTGCTCTGAAAATCGTATGCGATATGGACCAACTTGAAGACCAACCAATATCTTCAGGTGGACCAACCTGAAGATATAAATGTGCTAGTTGTGTCGAAAGGAAGGAAACGACTCATACATCCATGGTTCTCTGAGGAAGTGGAAGATGTATTGAGTGAAAGAGATAGATTGCTTAGAATATTTAAAATTAGTAATACGAGTCAAGCGTGGGAGGAATACAAAACACAGAGAAATAAGGTTTCATTAGAAAGAAAAACGTGAGTTTTTACATTCTGAGATTGATGAAGCAAAGGGAAATAGTAAACGAATGTGGAAAACTTTAAAGAATATTATAAAAACTGATGACAACAAAGAAGGGGTTAAAAAATTGTGTTTGATGATAGACAATGTAAGGATGCTGCAACTATTGCTAATAAATTTAACAAGTACTACATTGATGAAATTGTAAGCAGCATTCCAGACAGTGGAAGAGAAGATATGATCAATCTTTGTTTGTACTGATAGTGAAATGTGTAATTACTCTCAAGTTAGTGTCTGTAACCTAGCTGACATTGTTTTGGACCTTCCAAACACAGGTTGCAATCTATGTCATTGATGAAGGGATGAATGCTGATATTTTAAAGGTTGCTTTCCCTGTCATTAAATATGAGCTTCTGAATATAATTAACGAATCATACCTAACCAATCAACTGAGCAATTATGTAATCAGAATTATTTAGCCAACTGCAGCTACATTTCACTTATGTAGAACTTTATTTCGTATATTATTTGATCGAATTATTGTTATAACTTACTTAAATGTGGATATAACGATTCATGCTGTCATTATGACATTTTGAAAAGCATTTGGATCAATTTTAATTTTCGAAAAGGTCGAAAACGGCAATTTGTGTAAAATAAATCCTACATATTATAATATTGTTACTGTATTTGATAATATTATGGTTATTAACAGTAGATTAACAGTAGAAAACAAATAGAATAACAGTAGATTACTGTTGTACATTATATTGTATAATATGTGCATGCTACATTACACGGTGAAAATAGCCTCTGACGCTATTTTCACCACACGGTGAAAATAGTCACTCCGAAGATAGCAACTTGAAAATAAATAATCTGTTATGTGACCAGCAATCTGGCTTTAGGAATAATCACTCCGCGAGTCTGCAGTTCAATGTGTAGTGTCTGAATAAAGGGAGGAAATGGACAAAGGGAAGGTAGTAGTAGTAGTAGTAGTAGTAGTAGTTGTTTTTTAAAACTTAAACGTGCATTTGAAACCACTAAAGAAATTATAATTTAATGGAATAGGTGGAAATGTTTTAAAGTGGTTCCTATCATATCTTAGTAGTAATCGTGTGCAGAAAGTTAAATGGAATGATATTTTTTCTAATGAAATGAAGAATGACTTAGGGGTACCCCAGGGATCTGTATCCTTCCCAGAGAGGGGTCTGCTATCCTGTTTTTAATATACATAAATGACATGCCTAAACTTTTTACATATTGTAGTGTTCATTTGTTTGTGGACGATGCAGTTGTATATTTTGCAGGAAATAATTACGATGATGCCATTGATGTAATTAATATTGAATTGGAAAGGGTTGTTGAATTGCTAAATCAACACAAGTGGAAACTGAATTGTATTAAATGTAAATTGATGAGCATAGATCCTAAAATAAGAAAGAATTGAATACTGAGCATATACTTTTGGATAGTGTAGAAATTGAAATGGTTCAACAGTTGAAATATTTAGGTGTAATAGTAAATAGCCAACTAAAATTTGATCCCCATATAAATTACATGTGTAAAAAGATTTCCAAGAATATAGGTTTAATGGGACGTGTGAGCAAATCTCTATCATTATGGACTAAATGTTTGATTTATAATACGATTATCTTACCCCATTTTGACTACTGTGCCACTCTTCATTTTAAGTATTAACAATTCTTACTCGTTACAAGCTTCAAAATAGAGCTATGCACATTATCCTTAAAGTTGACAGACTCACTCCAATAAACTTCATGTTGAACGAGCTTCAATTCTTAAATGTTAGAGAAAGAGTGTCAATCATTTTCATTTATAAAATAGTTATAATTTTTTACCACTATACTTACTGAATTATATTAATAATAATAATAATAATAATAATAATAATAATAATAATAATAATAATCATTATTATTTATTGTAATTTTCCTGTTAAAAACAGAGTGGCTAGTGTAGGGTAACAATGGTCCCCTCTTTAGCCGAGTACAGAGTTTCGATTTCAAATTAGTAGCAGTGACATGATACAATAAAGTTAATCTAGTAAGTGACATTCATTCACATTGTACTAAAGCTAGTACTAATAATAATATTTTTATTGATTTTCCGTCGCCATTAGCCTCGCTGCATGACAGTGCGACGTTAAGCCTCAGGAAAAAAATATTCATTTTAAAACCAAAACTACAACCTTAAAATCTCTTTTGTTAAAGGTGCTAGACTTTATAACGACATTCCTGTATCCTACAAGAGCATAGATAATATTAGACTTTAAAATCAATGTGTATAGAGATAGTAATATGCGATATGATTTATAATTGTTAGAGTTGTTTATCTAGATATATTGGCATGCATTATCATGTAATTTTGAATTTGTAAAAATGTGTATTGCTAAAAGCGTTACGCTTACAAATGAACAAGTTAAATTAATTAAAATTAAATTTGCTACTTCCATAACGACTGCAGGTAAACAGGATCGGGTTTTCTCAATTATCTCGGAAAATACAGAAGTATAATTGTTGCGTTCTGTTCAGAAGCTCCTCATATGACATATTATCATATAGACAAAAGCTATAAAGGTTCCTCATAAACAGAAAATAGGCCACGATCACCTCCTTCTCTTCTTCCTCACCATTATTATCGATTACATCGTCCTTACAATTATATACAGCGTGATATGACCTAAATATTAAATACCCTAAAACAAAACAAAAAATAAATGTTTATAAAGCTAACTCGATTTCAAATGTCGTCAAACATTTCAATTATGCATGCTCAAGTTCTATAAATTGAATACACAATATGAAAACTGTTTTTACGATCAAGACTTTGATGTATTCTAGATTTGATTTCGACGATGATGTATTCCTGCTGCTGCCTGAAGGGGAACATTTGAGTCGACCGTGACTTACTGTTCAGGTCAGTGTGGTGAGCGATGGCAGCGCAATGCATCACGGCCCTACGTACTAAGAGTACTTGACATATCGCTGGGGATTACTGAAAATTGTGGTCGAATTTGTCTTCCAAGAAACTCTCCATAATAGAAACGACACACCTCTGGGGAGAAAGTCTGTCAAGGCGCTTTTATGAATCGACTGAAAAGACTTGACTGAAAATCGGACTAGATACTATAAGTGAATACAGTGTCTGGTTGAACTCGGAATTAAAGCAATTTCATATAATTAGATTACAATGTCTTTGCTGATTTTTGTCTGAGAAAATAATAAAGGAAGTGTCTACTCGGCAATACTCGTATAAGTAGTTTCATCATAGATCTTACCTCTATGGTTTCATATTGTAGCAATAATGTGTTATTTTCTCAGCATTGGACCAGCAATTCAGGGACGTGAGTTCGAATCCCACAGTTGGTAAATCTTTTCAATTAGCAGTTGGTATTCTCTTTTTAATAAACGTACGTAGCACAACCGAAAAATATTGAATTTATAATGGGCTACGAAAACTTTAAAGATTACCTACATATACGAGGTATGTATAGTTTTAATTATATTTAAGACAAAGGACATCTTTTGCTGTATTAAACCAACTAACACACAATGTACGTATAAGACAATATTCAAAAGAAACATGTGCACCTGCGGGCTCATAAATTGCATGCGACATTCTAAGTCCTTTTTCAAAACTATTATTCAGAAGACAGCACAGAAGTATAAGCAGATGCCTAGAATGTGGGGCTGGAGGGTTGATCAACAAATCTGTAGCTCAGAGTATAAGGTACATTTTCTTGAATTTGTGTTGCACACATTTGGAATCATATTGCAATCTAGCTTTATCAATTGCAGTTTGACTGAAATCAACAAATATTGTTATATTGAAGTATTATATTTACAATATTACTCATGTCACCATTACAAATATGATTGGATAAACGCAGAATATCTAGATTTTGAGCTCACCTCAAGAATCATTGAAATGGTCATCGGGCTTTCCACCTCTGAGTTGAATTCAATTAATTGGATGAAACATTGGACTATAAACTAAACGTGTAAACTAGACTTTAGTATACGACAGCATACTACTCGAAATTTATTTTGAATCACTCCCTTATCTCCAATGGAAATCTATTACTATAAACATACTAGGAAAACGCTCTGTGTAACGCGTTGATGAGCGAGCACGGACACGCGCAACACCTCGAACCGAAACTATGTCTATCGAAAATATCATTAAAAGCCAATAATTTTTGAAATTCGTCAGACTTGTGGGTATAAAAATCTCCAAATATTCCTGAAGTATTAGTCCCAATAACCATGCAAAGGTTTAAGTTGATCGATTGAACCTTTATGATTAAAATGTTCCTTGTTAATATTCAAAAATCATAGGATATATTTATAAAAAATATACCTGGGACAACTCATATGATAAAAGTGTGTGTACTTACACAATATTAGACGATCTGTTGAACGGTCATATCAGTTTCATACGTTTGAAAGTTGCTCCTACCCTGGAACTATAAAGAGTCGAAGTAGCCGTGATCAACATTTTTGAGTAATTTGACAGCCAACACGCAAAATGTCCGTAAAATTTCAATAACTTTTAGATTTAAACACAGATAAGTCTGAAAATTGTCAAAAATACAGATAATGTTTGTCCCAATGACCATGCAAAGTTTTAAGTTGATCGGTCATACGGTTCTAGTTTAAATTTCAAAAATCATATGAAAGATTTTTTTAAATTTTAACCAATGGGAGGATTTGGCTGAAACTTTGTAAGATTGGGTACAATGTTGGTGGTAATGACTTGTCAAAATTTCAAATTGATCGGAACAACCAATCGAAAGATAATTTTTTAAAATTTGAACCAATCACATGATCCCGTTTAAAAACGATCCCAGGGACCGCATAGATTACGTTAGTATATGTGCAAAATTTCAGATCGATTGGTTGTACCTTTTGACCTGGGCTGTGAACACACAAAAAAAACAAAAAAAAAAACAAAAAAAAAACACACAGAGAAAGTGCCATAAGAGTACCGTGGTGACGCTCGCTACGCTCGCTCAATTATTCTATTAAATGCTTTATGAAATATTGAAACATGGTAACATTTTCAAACTGTGCGTATAACATTTAATTTTTTATTCTAATGGTATGGTTGTGAACATTTTCATATATTTTCAGTTTATTGGTTAAGTACTGTGTAGGGTTATTTCCTTTGTACCTAATTGTTTAAATTAAGGTTATAGTACGCTAGCTATTAGAACAATAGTTAGATATACTTTGAACATTAGTTCTACTGATATGTTTGATGAAACTGGAAGCAAACCTATTTATATTTGAATAAAACATTAAAATGTTTAGTCTTTCAACTGTATTTGACATCTCAATTATAAATTCGATTTACTGTAAAGCGATCAATATAGTAACAACCTCCACTGTAATTAGCGTTAAAGATGGTGAATCATTTCGACTTAAGTTTTAAACTGCGTAATTAAAAATCCTTGTTTACTTGTGGCCAAAATTTCTTGCTGAAAGGTCAGAAAAAACTTAAAGAAGACTCTAGAGAACGGCACTTTTGTAGCTGTGTAGGTGTACTAATTAGCACTAGTCAAGTTTGTTCATAACTTTTCTTTAATTAACGCTCAGTACTTCAGTCATTACTTTTTATGAAGACTTGAGGAATTAAGTAAAATCGAATTTCGTATATGATTTTTTTTACTTCAAATATTTTACTTTGAAGAAAGAAGAGGCAGTTAGAATAACAAGAAGGTTATATGGACAGAAAGTGCGGATGTGTCCCTGTTGGAATAAGCAACAAGTTCTTAAGTTTTATGCAGCAGTTTTGTGTGTTAGCAATTTTATGTTCCATAACGTTGCTCGGTGCCAACATTTTTATTCTTCATTCTACCGTTTTTATGTCTGATCTTGAAGCAACATTGTGATGTTTTGCAGAAGCGTAGATTACGTACTTGCTTGTATCTTCAAGACATTTGAAATTCAATACATCGATGCAAGGCAGGGAATCACAAATAAGTCGTAATGAAATTCTTCACTTCTGATAAATCCAATTAGGGTCTTCAGAAAGCCATATACGCTTACATGTTGATTAAAAACAATTAAAACAGAATGAAAAACAACAACAAATTATGAGGCTTCGCCATATAAATGGTTATTCGAATTCTCTACGGTTAATCGTGTTCTCGTACATTTTACTCTCAATGGAGAAAAGTGACAGGAATAGACCTTTGATGTGAAATGCACGGTGTCAAAGATATATGGCACTTCCACCGGACCGGATAATATCAAGATCAATACCTGGCACCTCCATCAGCATTTAGGATGTACATCTATCTATACCTGGCACCTCCACTCTCACAGAGGAGCGGTCTACCTGGCACCTCCACTCTCACGGAGACCTGACACCTCCACTCTCACGGAGACCTGTCACCTCCACTCTCACAGAGGAGAAGTCTACCTGGCACCTCCACTCTCACAGAGGAGTAGTCTACCTGGCACCTCCACTCTCACAGAGAAGCGGTCTACCTGGCACCTCCACTCTCACGGAGGAGTAGTCTACCTGGCACCTCCACTCTCACGGAGGAGTAGTCTACCTGGCACCTCCACTCTCACAGAGGAGCGGTCTACCTGGCACCTCCACTCTCACGGAGGAGTAGTCTACCTGGCACCTCCACTCTCACGGAGGAGTAGTCTACCTGGCACCTCCACTCTCACGGAGGAGTAGTCTACCTGGCACCTCCACTCTCACAGAGGAGCGGTCTACCTGGCACCTACACTCTCACGGAGACCTGGCACCTCCACTCTCACGGAGGAGTAGTCTACCTGGCACCTCCACTCTCACGGAGACCTGGCACCTCCACTCTCACAGAGGAGTAGTCTACCTGGCACCTCACGACAGAGCATGTGCAAAGCCTGCTCTCTACTCAATGAGATTTAATAAAAAAGAAATATCGTTTATGAAACAATTGAATTGGTTCTGCCTATCTGGTGGGAATTGATATATGGTTACGGTATGGCGTGTTTTGTGGAATGCCTTCTCTTCGATTCGAACTTCGAAATTAATGATCTATTTGATACATTCCTCTCACTTCGAATATCAGGACACTTAATTTCATATATCTGTCTCAAACGATTGCTAAAAAGGGAAAAATATCGCATTTCAGCATAATAATCCTTAATTTCGATTCAGAAACGAATCACGCAATCTACTAGAAACATGTTCACTTTTAGGGTGGGTTCAAAACCTGTATGAACGCCCCTGAAAGCGGTTTGGAATCCGCTGAGGGCTTATAGTACTAAGCGGGCGTAACCTACTTCGAATTCCCTGGCTTCTCAATGGAATCACTGAGGAGGTACTTCATCTAGTAAAAGTTCGATAACATCTTGAAAAGCACGTCGTCGTGCAGTCAACGACACTGCTTTCTGAGAGCTTGGAAAATTGTGCGAAAACTCTCGACGGATTGTGATGGATGAATCACTTCGGGTGGGTCCGAATCAACGTCACAAACGTGATTCAAATATTTTTTGACGACTACACTATTTCTGAAGTTTCAAATTTTCCTGCTAAAATCGCGAACACTTATACTTTACTATGTTACAGATAATAGATTGTATATCTGCGCCTGAACAAGATGAAAAAGTATCGGCTACTATCTCTGATACTGCATGTGATAAATCGAGGCAAACAGATCGGTATGCTTGATGATATATTTGTTACTTCACTGGGCTGTGGGAATTTCAACCAAAGCTTTAAGCAGACTCGGAACAGGCGATCGTACTTGCATGTACAGAGTTCCGAGTGGATGTAGTAAAAGAACCCGTGTTATGTTGATGGGAGCGGAAAAGGTGGAATGAGGAAATGTTTAACTTTCAAGGGAGCCGTTCGGTTTCGTCGTGGGCCATTCTCTCGTGAAATTCGACTGATGTGGATTTATGTGTTCAGAGGTTTTATCATCGGAACAGAAAATGCAGTAAAACTAGCGTCAGTGACTTAGTCATAATGCAGACAGACAATCTTGGTAATTAAACAAATCAATACGTTTTTTTCAAGAGATTATTTTGTTTCATCATTTATCTTTCTAGTCATCCTTCATAATGCATGAACTTACAAAAACGTTTAAAGAAGCGTCTGGGATTGTAAGAATCTAAATTCAAATTTTCTATATCAAACATAGTATTTTTGAACAACTATAAAAGAATCGATGGCAAAAGAATTCCTACGTACACAAAATTGCGTGATTTGCACGTGGAATGATTTCATACAATTATAAGAATCAAAGTCGCGAACTAGTTCAGACTCTAAATCAAACAGGACAAGCATTATCATCAGTTTTCAGTACCTTACTGACCTCAACAAAGTACACGCAATTTAGTTCACAAAATATATTAAATAAAAATTAATTCCAATAATGCATTACTCAATTTATAAAATATTTGCACAACATAATAATATCTAGTTTTTATATGAAAAGCTGAATCGGATTGTAATTAAACAGGACAGATGACCCTCGTGTACACATCAGTTCAAATAAGAAGACGGACTACCCGATATTTCGGCCGATGTCACACCTAAATTCAATTATAATTTTAAGATATTGTTGTGAACTGAAAGTATGTCTGTTCGAGGTTTATTAATTTTACCCTCGTTTTCCCAAAGGAAATAGTTCTTATTTTATTTCAATCGGGCGAAGCTTTTGTTAGTAAATCGTCTTCTTCTTTCTAGTCTTATTTTCATCAAGAACATCTCAAGATAGGAAATCCTTGAGGCACATAAAATTGGCCACTATACTCCACCCTCGTCCTCTCTTCACTCTTCTGGTGGCGAATCCCATATCACATCACTTCGCATCTTAGCCACACGCAGTGTATAGGGTGAATTACTAAGATAGGAAATAGAACATTTATTGGACAAAGCATAATTCTGTGTCAAAGTAAATTGTACATTTGGAAAAATAAATTCCAAGAGAGCTATTTAATAGTTTCCCCTCTTCTCTTTCCTTATCTTCTTCCGTACGACTTCTATTATTATTACATCATATATTATTGTGTTAATACTGCATCTCTCTGTATCGGCATGCCGCTAGGGAATTTACGTGGTAGTTGTGTTCGCGTGGCGCCTCTAGCTGTTTCTAATTATCAGGCGATATGTTATGAAAACCTCTGGGCTACGTAGATCAAATATTAATAAACTTATTTATTATGTACACTCCCCCAAATAATAAACGGTACTCGAAAGAAAATGAATTGACTGATTAAGGTTTGATGGCATCATCCCATGAAGTCAGTGCTAACGCATAATCTAACTCTTTTAGGTGAGCTCTGATTTCATTGATAATAACAAGGATTGATTGTCAAGGAACCGGCCCAGCAGCCAATACGTTTTGTACCAAGTACCGTTTATTATTTGGGGGAGTGTACCTACAACGTTCAGCTATAGATGAAATAATACAAGTTTGAATATTTATCTTCATATTTCAAAACAGAATTCTTGTCGTTGAAGAATTTATTCCCCTAGGATACATTCCTCCCTAAAAAAAGTATAAACTGTAAATTGTAGAAAGATTCATTATTAAAATAACAATTATATTTTATTTAAAATTATAATTTTTAATTTTTAAATTTTATACAAGTTTTTAAAAAAAACATTCTTCTATTGAGATCTCAAGCGGAATCGTCCATAATTTTAAAAAGTATACATTGTATCTTCATTATCATTATCATCATCATTTGCACTTTTACTGCTTTCATTCTAATTCATAGCATTTTCTATAATTTATAATAATTCTAGCATTAATCATATTCCTTATATTTACAATTAACAATAATGTTATACTGTGTCTTTGAGGCATCCATTTCATAATGGCAGTGTTTTAAATAAATTCTCTCTCAAGTATTGTGTATCCCAATAAAAAACACTCCATGTAAAAATACCAGCCAAGTCTCTTCAACTATAAAAAATAGAAGAAATCTAAAAATTCAGCACTGAAAAGTAGTGATATCAAAAAATTAGCCAAGTCAAAAATTTATTTGAAAATCAAAAAATACTTGGCGCATCATGTATATAAATACTTTAGAAGTATAGGCTAGATATAAAATATAAATCAAAAAAACGATGCGCCAAGTATTTTTTGATTTTCAAATAAAGTTTTGACTTGGCTAATTATTTGATATCACTACTTTTCAGTGCTGAATTTTTAGATTTCTTCTATTTTTTTATAGTTGAAGAGACTTGGCTGGTATTTTTACATGGAGTGTTTTTTATTGGAATATCACTCCTTATTTTCAGTTTATTCTTCCAACTTGTAATATATATTGTGTCACCAATTACTATAATTCCTTTAAAAAATACGCCGTTGTGATTTGGTTGCTAAGAAGAATTGTGTTTGGTGCTAAATGTAAGCTTAAAATAACCCCATAAAAAACACTTCGTGTAAAAATACCAGCCAAGTCTCTTCTACTAAAAAAATATATGAAATCTAAAAATTCTGCACTGAAAAGTAATGATATCAAAAAATTTGCCAAGTCAAAACTTTATTTGAAAATCAAAAATTACTTGGCGCATCATGTATATTAATAGCTTAGAAGTATAGGCCAGATATAAAATATACATAAAATATACAAACATATAGTATACCTAAAATGCCCTAAAAAATCGATGCGCCAAGTATTTTTTTGATTTTCAAATAAAGTTTTGACTTGGCAAATTTTTTGATATCATTACTTTTCAGTGCAGAATTTTTAGATTTCATATATTTTTTTTAGTAGAAGAGACTTGGCTGGTATTTTTACACGAAGTGTTTTTTATGGGGATATCACTCCTTTTTTTAGTTTATTTTAACAACTTGTGACACATATGAAATGAACAATTACTAAATTTTTTTAAAATATCATCACCCTTTACAATTTCGTTACCACTAATGAATAGCAGCGTATGGTCCTAAATAATTGCTTCAAATGATCTTTCACGAAGAATAGCAAAGGTTTCATTCCAATCAGTCAACCCAGTTCCGAGATATGGCCACACCTCGGTTTTCAAAATGGCTGCTGAACTTTCTGCAATGCCACATAGAATTTATTTCTATAAATGATGTGTATCATTTTAAGCTTTCTGAATATGTATTTATTGTATAGGAGGGAATTATAATAATTTATACATTTGAATGACGCCATTTCCGGTCTCATAAATAGGAAAATTCTATTTGTACTGTTCATATTCCATAGAGATGGCCTTCCGAATCGTTTGGCGCTAGTTTCATACCGATTTGTCTACCAGTTTTTGAGATATGACGTTACTTCCGGTTTAAAAATGGCGGCTGAAATCTCTGACCCCTTGAAGTATATTTTAAACATGATAACAATTTTATAAGCTGTCTCAAATAGTATATTTATTGCATCAAAATAAAAATGTGTGAGTTTATTAAAATGTGTGACGTCATTTCCGGTTTAGGTATAGGAAACTGCAAATATTACTGATAGTAATACATAAAGTTGACCGTCTAAATTGTTTTGCGCTGGTTTCGTTGAAATCTAATTAGCCGTTATTGAGATATGATGTCACTTCCGGTTTCAAAATGGCGGCTTCCGGTTGGTTTTATAACAAGTCACATGAGACGTCAAAAGTACATACGTTACATAAATATCAAAATAATCGGTTAAACCTTTGTTGCCAAAAAGCCAATCGATGTATTTCAAATTTCATTACGTCATTTCCGGTTTCTTTAACATAATGTTTAGTCTTTTGTTACTTATCATGCATATAGATGACCGTCTGAATCGTTTGGCGCAATTTTCGTTCCAATCGGTCCAGCCGTTGACGAGATATGACGTCACTTCCGGTTTCAAAATGGCGGCACAAAAAATTCATGGGGTGAAGGTTAAATCAGACGCCAAAAGTGCACACGTGGTAAAAATGTGGGATCAATCGGTTCAGCCGTTTAGGCTGTGGCCTGTTTACCGGATTTGAATTCCAGGAGACTACTACTACTACTACTACTACTGAGATTATTATTATTATGAAAACCGCCCTAAAACACTGTTTTCACGGCCCTCTAGCGCGCAAAGGGCGTAACCTATTGTTCCCAAATTTGGTATATGTTGTAGGGTGGGCCATAGCTCGAAATTAAGATATATCGCAACAATGTGAGATTTTCCAATTTTAAGATCCAGTAGGCCGAAAATGCCACTTTGATGCTTACAGTAAAAGTGGGTTTGCTCCAGCCTTTTAAAATGAGTGTGTGCGCGCGCCGTACGACTTGGCTGGCGTGGAGCGACCGCTCCACTAGATATTCCATGATGAATTGCGAAAGCATCGTTCCAATCGGTCCAGCCGTTCTCGAGTTATCGCATCACTTCCGGTTTTCAAAATGGCGGCTGACATCACTGCCACCTAATATTTGTATCTCTAAATGTTATGTAACATTATAAGCCTTCTGAATATGTAGTTATTCATATTGTTATAAGAGATGATTTTAGTCAGATTTGGCATTTTTATGACGTCATTTCCGGTTTTGGTAATAGTACAGTTCTATTTCGACTATTGATATTTTATATAGATGACCGTCTGAATCGATTGGCGCAATTTTCGTTTCGATCGGTTCAGCCGTTTTCTAGATATGACGTCACATCCGGTTTCAAAATGGCGGCACAAAAAATTCGCAAGGGCAAGGTATCATCAGACGCCAAAAGTGCACTTGTGGTAAAAATTTCAGATCGATCGGTTCAGCCGTTTAGGCTGTGGCGGTGATAGCAACGTTCCTTGATATCTGAAGAAGAAGATACCTTTTAAAAAAGGGTGTCATTTCACTGTTTTCACGGCCCTCTAGCTAGCAAATGGAATAACCTATTATTCCCAAATATGGTATATGTTGTCAGGTGGGCCATAGCTCAAAATTAAGATATTTCGCAACAATGTGAGATTTTCCAATTTTAAGATCCAGTAGGCCGAAAATGCCAGGTTGTTGCTTACAGTAAAAGTGTTTGGTCTGCTCCTCAGTTTATTAGGCTTTTACGGTATGTTGAGTGAGTGTGAGCGTACAGTACGACTTGGCTGGGTGGAGCGACCGCTCCACTAGATTTTAATATAACAATAATGGAAAATGTGTTGAACAATATTAAAATTAAAAGTTAAATGATTCAAGAATGTGATAAAGGTTCAACGGAAAGGCAACAAATGGATGATGATGATGATGATGATGATGATGATGATGATGATGATGATGACGACGATGATCAAATAATAATTTAATATAATATATTATCATGATAATAATGCATAAGGTTTGGTAATATAGATGGATCCTGTAAGCTAGCGACGTGGCGTTTGAGACTAATAAAAAGAGGTTGCTCTTTGGGTCTCTCTATTTCGTATTCTGACAATGACCACAAGTGTCTTGTTAGGTTTTTTGGTAAAGGATCTTAGTTTTCTCTCTCAGTTCTTGAGAGAGAGAGCCGATATTTTGACTCCTGATGCAGCCCCTGGGTCTGACACGTTTTCCTCTGACCGTCTCCGACAATTCAGTCCATCGCGTCTTCTCTTCTTTTCACTCCGACTCAAATGAATAGTCTCAAGAGATGGAGGATGTTGTTTTAAAACGAGAGTTTTTCTTTTCATTTCGAGTTGAAATGCTCAGTTCAAGAAACCAGTGAGCTGGAGTGGAGTGCAGACAAGTCCAAGCTGATTGGTCAACAAGTACCTAACTTTATGGTAGAAATGTCAGCTTATTATTTCTATTAAAAAATGTGTTGTAATAAGATATTTATAAAACGTATTTAATAAATCTAATATTATAGTATTTAATTACGGCAATGCAACTGCCAAGATATAGTCCAGGATTCGACTTCTATAAAGCGACATCCGGAAGATGTTCTTCTATGGTTTAAAATTTGCCTGGAATGTAGACTTATAGAATAATATTTGAGATCCATGTTGGCACTCTACTCTTGCAGGGTTATAAGCGTTTTAATTAGGCAGTCCAATGACATTTTATTATAGTTAATTTGTACATTTTGACAAAACACATTTTCACCTGAGAAATGTAAAATTTTCATCCATAAAAGTATAATTCAAATATCATGGGACATTTTGGCGATAAAAATGTGACAAGAATCAGAACTGCATAACCTTTGTTGCCATGGCAATATAACAGTGTGTGATGTCATTGTCAATTTTCCTGTTTTAAAATTAGAAGAAATCATCAAACTTTGTAAATTAATTCCTTGGAAACTATTCATCCCATTACAAAAATAATACCACATCTGTTTCCAGCAACATCTAAACTTTCATAAAATAATCATTCTGTAATCTAGTTTTCACGAGACAATACCCTATTACCTTTGTGACAGATGTATATCAAAACTTATAATATTATTATTATTATCTTTATTAAACAGATTTCTGAGTCTTCTTCAGAAAGATTATCCATTATATTAAGTTTATTATAATGGATATGCATATCTAAATCTTAACGAGATTCACAAAATGCGTCCTAGTATAAAATCTAAAATTATAGCAATTTTTTACAGCTAGAAGATACAAAAGACTTACATACTAGCATTTCTATTGTCAATATTGTCAAAACGAATATTCATTTTTAGAATAAAATAGCAGTGAGGGAATGGGACTTCCCTGAATTTCGATTTAATGTAACTAATATTATAGGTAGATGTCAAAATATAGACTAGCACATCATTTACTGTATGTGACTTCATATAAATTTGAAAAGATAGATGTGGAGTAGATGAATATTAGATTATATAAATGCTATTTCATCTGATACCTACTATATTATTATTTATAACATACATTTATTATCATAAATGTTACGTTATTTCGTATTGAAAGTAGAATTAACAGAATATTTAGAATAATACAAGTTATTTCATATGTTTTTATATAACATTTATATAAAATGTTATATTATTTTATATTAGAAGTAGACATAGAAAAGATGCAAATGGAAAAGATGGTAAAGGTGAAGATGATTTTCATGCTATTTCATGATCTCATATTATTTAAGGAAACTATACACATAATATCATAATACAGAAGTTACAAAAATGTGCCAATAACTTCAAGGATGCCTGAGATTTCTTCTTTTAGGAAATAAATATAACAATATTAGTGGTTGAAATTTAGAACAGCATATTTTCCGTGAAGTGAACAACGCTTCGATAACTGAAATTCAGAGAAGTCTGTTTTCCTCATAGCTATTTTATTCTAAACATGAATATTCGTTCACGACAATGTAATAAAGCTTGATATAAATTCTGTGAAATGTAATTAAACTTGAAATATTACAGAGCTAACAAAAATCAAAGTGTAATTGCAATAGCAATAGCATCTCCAGCAAGGTTCCCAAGAATCGCATTAAAATTTCAAATCGCACGCGGGACGAGAATCATGTTTCCATAAATCGCGACAAAAAATGATGTATTTTCACACCCGTAGTAACATAAACCACCATTATCAGAAACCTCAATTTATCAAATCCACATACCTACAAATTCGCATAAGATCGAAAAAAAATGTAAACTGCAAAACCAGGTTACTACCCACTAATAGTTACTTTGACGTACTGAGTCGCGCGACCATCGCACGATTTATTTAAATTGAGTTATCTTTATTCTGACTCCGCCTATTTTTCGTTGTTTTCCAGTGTTAAAATCGTTAAACTGAAGCATTGCGATACATGGGAACCTTACTTAGGGTGCGGACAGTTTTCAAACCGTCATCTTTTCGAAACGTTTGTTTTTCGGTAAGTCGATATCCGAAACAGAATATTTCGTGCAGCTCGCATCTAGCAACCGTGGTCATTAGACATAGAGTGGTCGGTATTTGTGACCTGTACCGCACGCCACTGAGCGTAGGTTTCATTGCGAATTATATGACTCAACCCACGCAAGTCGCGTAAAGGAGATTTCTAATGAAATCTCACACTTTAGAATGTGAAGAAGTCAACATCGCATGGTTATCACAGCAATTTGTTTCTGTAATTTAATTTGTTTTGGTTCATTTAGTTATATTTACTATAAGTACAGGGGAAGAACGATATGAGTCTATTTTTGAGAAAATGAGCCAGAGGTGTAACCTGATAGTGGTTTGTATGAGCTTTCAAAATATACATTGAGTTAGTAGGAAATATTGATATACTAATTCCTTACAACAAACATTTGAACTGAAGCTGTCAGTCAATGCATAAGCATAGAACTTATCTTCTCAAACGAACTTATCTTCGAATTGTGTCAAATAGACTTATATAGCTCTTCCACTCTACCCTTCATATGTTATTTATAACGACAATGACAACTATGTTTAAATTTCATTTATTAGACAATCATTTTTTAAACATTAAGTAAGAGAAGTGCTTTTTTAAATTTATAAATTTAAATTCTGGTTTGAGAATTCTTGACTGTAATGCAATATTGTATGTGTGAAAGGTTCAGTTCAGTTTTATTTCCAATTATTTTACATAGGTAGGTACACTCGGCAAAACAAAAATTGATCGTTGACCAAATTTGAATGATTGCTGTTCAAGTCCCATAACCAATCAAAGCTTGTTATTATCATTGAAATGTGAAGTCACCTACTAGAGTGAGACAATGAGATCGCTTAGACTGACTTCTGATGGTGCGATCTTTCATTTAGCAGCCTATCAGATTTATTGAACGTTTAATTTTTGTTTGGCCAAGTGTACATAAAACAATGACCCTTGAGTAGCAAGCTCTCTTGTTTAGGGTATATGGAAATGTATAAGTGATAAATCACATTATACTGCACCTATAGCCTATTTGCTGCTGCTACTACTACTACTACTACTACTATTGTTAGTAAATGGTAATTAATTAGTAATACAATACATAACAGATGATACGAACGAACTTAACATTAGGAATATTTAGGTATCTAATTTTCTAGACATATCTAATTTTTCTATCTTTATCACAGAATACTGGAAGGAATAATTAATTCACACTCTTAAAAATATATTTAGAATGAACATATGCATAGATGGGAAATAAATAGCAATCTAGAAAAATATTGTCTTTGGAACAATGTTTGAAGTTAATCGTCTAGATATTATTTAAGGGAATAATATGCTTTTGTTCCAAGATAAGTCTTAAGTCTATGATTGAATATAATTAAGTTATCTTCATTCTTTATGACTATAAGTAATTTATTGTACAATTTTAACTTTTCATAATTTGAGTTTTTTGTGTTAGTTTCATATCAATATATGGAACGAGAGTTATTGAATCTTGAAGATGAGCTTGAAAACAGAATAGTGGGGAAAAAATCTTTTATATAACGTGTGTAATAAAAGTTTAGAAATAATCTACATATTCTGATTTTACGCTCAACATCAAGATTCCATAATTTTCGTTTCATTCATTTCAATTGATCCACATTTTTACACTATCGATCTTATATTTTAAATATAATTTGAAATTTTCAGCTTGATATCGTACGTAGTTTTGAAGAAACAGCGTCCGGACGGCCATTGAAAGTTTTCTCTACGCGTGCTATTTGAGCTACGTATAATCAATTTTTTGACAATCAAATTTGAACAGCTGTAACTTTTTTCCTACAATAGTAATGTTTTTGAAACTTGCCCATATTACATTTTGGTATGTTTTCTAATATGTGTACAAATTTCAGAATCCTATCTATAATAGTTTCGATATAGTGACTTCTTAATTAGTTTTATTTGCGCCACCCGGTATATCTATACTATTTAACAAAGTCTTATGCAACTTGTGCTTCACTCACTACAAATGTTTTCAAAAATCCAGGAATTGTTCCTCGTGACCCAACCATTAGCCCCACGATGTCGACATGAAGCAAACCATACATTCTTGAGTGTTCCCCGATAGTTGGTTCATAATACTTTCGTTTTCCTTCATCGACCTCTTCAGGCTGGTTTTTATGTGACTCAAACCTAATGGTTGGGTCGATGATTAGGCCGTGTTTCTTCAGATTGTCGATTACAATAATGTCAATACGTTAAGACCCTCCAATTGATGCACATAGATACATATGTGAAGAAATAACAATTAAATTTTGTTATGTGTAAAATAAAATAAAAATATGAAGATGTAGAAATACTAGAATTTTTTATGTTTCTTGACTAATTTGATGAAGAAAATTAGATCTGTATGATGTTTTATTAACAAAATGTTTAAATTTTAATATGTCCAAAATTACATTTGGTGTCAGATGTGGTATTGTCTTTGTGCAACAACGTTAGTGTGTCTTTACACACTCGCAACCTTAGCCTCGGCCAACATCCGCACCCGATCCCCGTCACCGAAGATCAGGGGGCACAGGAGGGCAAGCTGGCTGAAGATCAGGTCTTGAGCGTGCGCCCACCTCTACTCTACACACTCGCAACCTTAGCCCCGGCCAACATCCGCACCCGATCCCCGTCACCGAAGATCAGGGGGCACAGGAGGGCAAGCTGGCTGAAGATCAGATCTTGAGCGTGCGCCCACCTCTACTCTACACACTCGCAACCTTAGCCCCGGCCAACATCCGCACCCGATCCCCGTCACCGAAGATCAGGGGGCACAGGAGGGCAAGCTGGCTGAAGATCAGATCTTGAGCGTGCGCCCACCTCTACTCTACACACTCGCAACCTTAGCCCCGGTCAACATCCGCACCCGATCCCCGTCACCGAAGATCAGGGGGCACAGGGGGGCAAGCTGGCTGAAGATCAGGTATTGAGCGTGCGCCCACCTCTACTCTACACACTCGCAACCTTAGCCCCGGCCAACATCCGCACCCGATCCCCGTCACCGAAGATCAGGGGGCACAGGAGGGCAAGCTGGCTGAAGATCAGATCTTGAGCGTGCGCCCACCACAGTCACACTACACGATGACATGTGACGCGTTGCTCGGCACTTACTCAGCCGCTCCCCACTTCCGTGGCGGTAAGCGACTACGCTGCCCAATAACCCTAGGCCTTCTCGACCTGCCCATGGGCACGCAGAAGATGCAGGACCCCATAATCACCGCCTTATGCATTGAGTCAGCCAACCAAACAGCATTTCCCTTACAGACTGGGACACTCTTCAATGCTTTCACAACTGAATCAGGAACTCCCCCAGACTACCAACCGAACATCATAGCCTGGATACATTTGCCTCAACTCGACAAGAAGATCTCTGTAATTTTCTATCTTCTCAAGCTCTTTGGCCTGGACATTAGTCTCGGCAGGAGAAGAAAACTCGATGACACACATCTTCTTCGGACTTTTCTCGAGGAGGATGATGTCCGGCTCTTGGCCCCCCACTTTCGGGTAGTGGGAACCGCATAATTCCAATAAATGCGGCACTTGGAGTTCTCCACCACAACCTCCACTTCTCCTGGCGCATACTGAACTACAGCTGACTCGTAATTTATTATTATTTATTAATAATTAAAGAATTTATAATTTATAATAATAACAATAATGTTATTATTTTTGTATCAGAGCGGCCATGTCATAGCCAGTATCTAAATTCAAGAACTTATATCTATTTGTTTCATTTAATCCATCAATATTTGATGGTTGGGATTTATTACAGCCATGAGTTACAGATCTGATATTGAAATTCCATTCGATTAGGTTTAGTTCAGTTCTGATATTTTATTATTGACGAATATTATTTCTGTACCTCAGAGGTAGAAGGCCGGAAAGTACATTTCAATGATTCTTGATGTGACCTCAAAAACCAGTAATTCTTTTATTCTTCGTTTTACTACCAAATTTCTATAGTTCTTTGCACACAATTTCTTACTGAATAGCTGATTTTTTTCCCTTTTTACCGAAATGTGGCAGAGTAAATTGACTTCTAATTATACAGCCAAGGTGACTCGCCGAGAATTGTAATTTAAATATTTTTAAATAAATATTAGCTTAACAGCATTATGATTAGTATGGCACATTTTTTTTTGACATATCATGAATATTTAACTAACGAAATGTTCTATGTAAGCAACGTGCGACAAAAATATATGGAGAGTAGTGTAAGTGAAATACACTGAGGTTACTGACAATGAGGTTACATACTTTTTGTGAAATTGTCAAACGCTTCTAAAAGTGGAACTCTAACATGTAAAAGGGAAAGGAAAACCACACAACATAGCATATCATAAAAAAAAACTTCACTTAAATTTAATCTGAATTTCATTACAGATAAGTACCGAGTTTCTAAAATCTGTGATGTCACATTTTCATTCGCACTCACATAAATCTTCCTTTGTGCACCACGCGAGTGTTGTTATCTTGTAACTCAAGTCTATCGTATGTAGCGATTCCTTCATTACCCACGACTCCTAGGTCGAGATGCCACCGCCGTCGCCGTCGCTGTCGCTGTCATGCACGACGCCGAGGGGCTAGCGACGCCACCTCAAACACTCGCAACGTCTCTCCTGATGCTATCATTCCAAGACAAACGCTGTCGTCGTTCCACCCCGACTGATTATAACGATGTTATGGAAGCCTGAACCTGACTACATTATTCGCTCATAAAGAGAATATGCACAAAATTGGTTCTTCATGAATCAAATTATGAGATATGCATTAGATAATAACGAGATATGCCAAATGTATTCTAGTTTCTATTAGGTATAATGCGAGTGAGCTTCAAATCATCAATATTCTGAATATTGTATTTAGTAGCTAATGAAGACGCGTTATTGTCTCGGATAAATTCAAAGCGAGCTTGAAAGATATTAGTAAGTCCTCCTTTCTATAGCAAGAATGTAATACGCAACATTCACATAAACTTTAAATTTTTCGGTCTTTAATAGCAGAAAGAATAGATACTCGTATTAAGTACTGTTACAGAATTTGTGAACAATTACATAGTACAATTTAAAATTGTACTATTATTCTCCTACCATGTAAGAACATCACACACCTACCGATTTTTTACTTTTTTGAACAGCTTCCATTTGACTTTGTTAGCAAATCTATTCCATTTTAAACAGGGTAGTTCGAGCTTTCCACAATCTTTTGTATCATGGAAACAAAGTCAGCGATTATTTTCACTATATCAATATCTCCTATAATGACATTTTACATTAAACACGTTTTTACACCTATTTTTGTTAAATTCTTTGCAGAACCGGTAAAAAAATGTTGATAAAATCAATACTAAAGAAAAGACATACTACTTATTCAATAATCTATAATGTAAGTGGATTGAATTGTGATTTCTATTGTCAATAACGTGACTTAGTTTTGAAATGATATGACATCTCTTAATCACTAATAAGCTGCAAGTAATTATAAATAGTGCCAATGCGCGTGGGTAGGTAATTATTAGCAGCTACCTACTTAAAGCTTCTAAGTGGATTCATCATCATTGTATTGAGCTTTGCTTTTGCTTTGTGAATTTGTCATTAAGAGAGCCAATTTTTTGCATTGTTAATTCGACACATGAAAAGGATTTAATGTTTTCAATAAAGGTTATTTTGTATTGTACCTAGATCAATCCTATAGATTTTGAAACCTCGTCATACTAGGTCGTATTCTAGAACATTTAAATTCCCAATTCTGATGGAATCTGATGCGATGCAATGCTAATCTTTATGGCCGTGACCGGCTTCCATCAGGAATGGAATTGGGAAAACGTTCTAGAATACGCCTACTGCTCTGCATTCCCATCTATGATGAAAGAAATGAGGATATTCGTCGTCTACGAGATTCGGAACTATTTCAGCATTTCCGCTTGTGAAAGAAGAAAACGGACGAAGATTGATATACGAATGGTATCGAAATGGATTTTTCTAATGACAGCCAATGCATTGCCTCTTTCACTCCCTTTTAGTTACGATTCAGAAGGTACTGGATCTCAATTAACGATCAAGTGTTTCCAAAGACTTTGACTTACTGAGACTGTTTGCGGTCAAAGTCGCGGTTGTTTCATTTCCAGCAACCGTCCGTTATATTTGGCATACAGGTACTCATATCGTTAACAGGCATTTATGAGAAACCCTCCTCTACAACATCACACCTTATCATAGTTGACAATAGGGATTAATACTTTCTAAACATTCAATGAGATGAGAAATCTTAAAAACAAGAGACCTCGGTTCCATTTTCTCCATCAATTCTCAATTCATCAATTCTACGTCATAAATTTCGTTGTTTCTTTCTAGTCTCAAGCACAAACTATCACCATCATTTCATTTTAAAACAAGATCAAAACGTTAAGTTACGTTCAAGCTAAATTCTAAAAATAGCTATCATTCGGGAACATGGAACAAAATAATGGCGCAAAATATTCACTTACAATCCATTTTTCGAAGAGTTTAAAACTCAAAGCTTTCATCACTAAGTAGATCTTCTTGCTAACTGAAGGAGGCTATACGAAGAAGGATAATTTCAAGACTAATTAAAAGCATCTTATACGAACTTCATCTTAATTTTATACATGTTACACCATCAGCAAATAGGTACTTATACCTTTGCTTCGTTTTACGGCTCATGCATTCGTTCATTTACCTATTCCACACAGCTTTTTATCTCTGATGTACAGTGAGATTCATAAGAAAGCGGTCGTAGTGCCCCTGTGCCAGCAGTGTGCACAGGGGCACTCCGACCGCTTTCTTCTGAATCTCACTGTACACGTTGACGTATGGTTCTCAGTGGCCATGATATAAGAAATCCCTGTCATTTTTTTTTTAGTTTTGGGATATTCGATGTTGAACATTTATGTTTACATTGTAAAGGTAAAGGAACCCGCAGTTATGTTTTGAATAAGTAACATATGTAGTGTTTTAAATTTGGAGACTTCCATTAATAGAATTTGAATTATGGTATTTGAATTAGTGCGAAATAGCTTTTAACCCTAAAAGACCAAAATATAACTTCTGGTGACTTTTTTACACTGAAACTACTCGATACTTTTGTACTGTCTTGTGATTCTCATTCACTGTTCTCATCATAATGTCTGTTAAAACAGTTCAATCATCACTGATTCTTTCCGCGATTTACATGCATTTCAAATCCGGAATCAATACACGGAAAAATATGTTGCTGATGTAGCAATATGTCTTGCTGTCATAACACTAGCAAGACATTGCTGTATAAGCAATAATTTTTGCCGTATAATTTTGATGCATTAACTCCTGCTCGTAATCACCTTGAAATTAAAGAGAATTTTTTGGAGAATTTTCTCCAGAGAAATTAAAATCCCTTGCTATTATCTCCCAGTCATCTAAGCCGCTGACATAAACAGCTTCTTCTAAGTCTTCTAGACTCTTTTTGTGGTTAGTCATTATGTTGGTTGAGGATTTGTTGCTTTTAATTCGATTGTCTCGTCCTAACTATTCTAACATTAATTGGACGAATGTAGAAAACTAATTGGGAAAATGATGAGCTCGCAGAATGACTAGAAAAAAACACACTTTTTAATTTATCAAACAATTTGGGGCATGCTATCGGTATCGGAATAAAAAAATTTAATTAATTTAATGGGTGTGAATCAGTAATTATAGCATGGATGTTTTCTCTTCTGTTCTAATTAATTTACATTCACCACAATATTACATTTTGCTGACATTTTATGTTGCTTTTTCTCTTCTCTCCCGCATGATGCCTGTTATGAATTGACGAAAACGGTTTCTTTCAATATGGTGAAACGAATGAAGTAGGTATTGACTTTTCAGGAAAATCATAAATAAAATCGCCGAGTCTCATAATTATTTTCGTATGTGGGGAGTCAAATTATTGACTTTTGAAGGTTTCGCAAATAAATATATTTCTACGTCTGTTTACTCTCCTAATTATATTTTATTTTTAATTTATCTCTCTAAAAGCGTTGAAGGTAAATAATGAACAATGTTCGGAGTGTTTTGATGCCGCAGGTTATTTATTAACTTGCTGAATTGGGCGGGTGTCTCCCTGGATTGCGAGGGGGGGGGGGAGGCTTTGGCTCGCGTTCGTGACATTGTTGAAAGTGCGTTAAAATATACCAATTAAATGAGGAGAATTGACAGCACCGATCATTTCACTGTGAATAATCGGAATTTCTTTTAAAGTCGAGTATTTGCAAATCAAATATTGATTATTCTTATTACTCTTTTACGTCAAAATTGTGAACTTCAATATGCCAGGCTAAATCGGTGGTCGCATAGAGGGACAGCAGGGATAATTTTTTACAAAGATTGACGGTTATGTTTGTTGTGAGTTACAAGAAGGATGTTTGAGCACGTTGTCCTGCAGCATTCAAACTATCTTCCCAGATGACAATCTCAGCGCATGCATGCTCTAAAAGGTACTTCTCTACACCCCCATACATCCTGAATAGAAACACAGGAACATGTTTTCATCCTCATATTGCGATCTCTCCCTCCACTCTCATTTTCCTCAACCGACGCTCCCCTTGAAATAACCACTCGACGCTTATTCTGTCCGTGCGACGGCGGCGGCGACGGTGACGGCTCGACGTCGTTTATCTCGCGCACAAACGGCGGCGTCTAAGGTGCTTCCGTCGCGCAAGTATACGTGTGTTAGTGCGATGTTGTGGGGGAAGCTTGATACAATAATACGAGGTGACCTCTTGACTTATAAAATGAAACATTTGTTTTGCTGGAAAGTTGATTATGTAAAATGGTCCGTCTGACAAACCCGATTAAAACTTCGCTGAATAACACCCTGGTAACTCGTCAGCAAGCGTTGAAGTGATACTTAAATCATGCGAATTGAAATACATGCAATATATTCTTAATTCCATTTGGGCGATAATCACAATCAATAAATTAAATCTTCGTACGAATTAAATTCGGTTTACGGACGAAACAAGGAAAAGTAGTCGTAAAATAAATTTCTATAAAAAGAAAGAAGATAATGAAAGAGCTGAAATGTTAATTTATTAAGTGGATAATATTTCAAACGAATAACATTTTGAGTTAGTAAAACTGGCAAATAGAACATTAAACACTTAGCAACACATGCTCTGGGCCTCTTCGTTTTTGGGAACGATTGATTTATCCAAAGAAGGGAGGAATGACAGACTCTATGGTCACAATCTGCTCTTGTTGTTTTATCAAGTTTGATATTCTGTTGTGATTGTTTGATTTCTTGGAACCATTGAGTGAGAAGGAGTGTGATTGGGTACTAGAGATATGATGATGAAAGGAAAGGAAAGATGGCGACCATGTTGTAGAGAATTGAAATTATAATCGCATTTCCCTGGGGTTATGTGAGAATCATGGTTAACCATAATTGGAATAGGCGGCCTTGGACTCGAACCTGATACCCTCTTCGCATGTGACAGTACATAGCGAGCCTGGTAGTGAATAATGAAGGGTCCCTAGGAGACAAGCGATTTACTGAACATTTTACATTTTTATTTACTTTGGCTGACTATATCGTACATACGTCCTAAAATGTATATAAACTCATGTCCAAAATTGTGTAATACTAAAATAGTCCCAAAATCACTTTTTCTATGTATTCAACAGTTTTACTGAATATAATCGAGAGTATATTTATTCACGTTCATTGTGAGGAAATGCCGAGATTTATACGAGATCATATATAATTTTGGTATAAACTAGAAGGATTGCGAGATTTGCAATCGGGAAAACGTCAAGATCAAGTAGAACATGGTACATTTACGTTACTCAGAGGGATCGCGTAGTTTTCGTCGGCAGTCGATCGACATCTCTTCAAGGATAACATTGACACGTCATAGTCGATCGACTACAACGTTGAGTCAATTCGAATCTTGCTGATCGATTGTCGACAACAGTGACACGATAGCTAACCAGCGTTATTTGGGAGCATCTCATCGCGAAATGCGACTAGAAAGAAAGCGACGATTACGACATGTATCATTAGCGGGCTCATTAAACATTCAAATTTATTGCTTAAACAATATTACGACTCTGCTAATCGAAAATCAACAATAAAGAAATCCAACGTCGACACAGCTTAATTTTTTCCCGAGGCGTAGAATAAAAAAAATCATTTTCTGATGGAATTATTACCTTCGTAGGAAAATATCTTCATGAAATAATTTGATTTTGTAGAAAAACCATGCACTGGAATATTGAAAAGTAGAAGCCATCAGCCTGGAAGTGTGGGTAGTGAGGTTAAAATAGGTGAACAAATGTGAGCAACCTCTATTACTTGGGTTTGGAGAAAGAAATAGACGACAAAGACGACAAAAAGTGCGAAAAACATATTGTGATTGAGAACTTAATGTAATGTAAAGCGCATGATCAATACAGAAAGAATAGGATTATAGAAATTGATAATGTTGAACAAATAGATCTCGAAAATGTCATTCCACAAAAGTAGAAAATGTCACGAAAATGTCGTGACAAACTTTAAGAAAGACCCCTTAGATTTCTACCATGGAGCATGTGAATGACTGACGGACCTCCAATGACGCCTCCAAGACAGAAAAACAACCCGAGTGGATACGAAACACAACAACACTCTGGACCCTTACCTAATATCGCGAAATGTTGGTGCTACGATGGTGCTGAGTTCAAGGTCGGTGCTACTACGGGTTATTAAGATAGGTAGCACCGTGCTAACTAGCACCGTCCTACCATTTCGCGATATTAGGTAAGGGTCCTGAGCTCCAGCTGTGTCTTGAACCACAAACAAGAGCAGCGTTCATTCACATTTTTACAACTTTATTCACCTTATTCTTACTCTTTCATTTATTTCAATTTCGTAAATGCGATTAAATTAATGTCTAAACGAAACCCAATGAATCGTATTCGAGAAATCGCGTTCATTATTGCATTAGATGTTGCTCAAGAAAATTGCTTTCCTGCAAAGCTGTCGATGAAATCTATGAACATTTCAGGAATACAATTACGAATCAAAATAATGTGAACAGCATATTTCGTACAAATAACATCTGAATTAGGCTTTCTATTAATATTATACTATCTATTTGCTAATATCAAGTTTGGAGTTGAGATTGTTTCAATGAAGAAGAAATCATTGAGATAGGATCCTTCCGTTCTGTATCGCCGCAGGAAAATAATTTTCATAAAAAAATTATATTTTTGGCTTTTTAACAGGATTGTCTAGCAATTGTACTCGTTACATATTTTAAGGTTTTTAATTTTTTGCCTTTTGAACAACATTTGATAACAAAATATATGTACAGCGACTTCCATTAGTTCACATGGGTGATTCCGCCGAAACTACATAATTCATGTCCCTGCTTTATTTCTCTAACACGGGTCAATTTTTTTATTACTTTTTGGACTTGGGTCATAAAACTAACTCTGATATATAAAAGTAGGCTACATCCTTATTTAAAAATAAAAAAAAATTAATGAAGGCATGATAATAATTGTCTAATTAGGGGCAAATTTAACATTACCATGTCTGTCCCTATTTTTGCAAGTACTTATTTCCATAACTAATAAATAGATACAATTAAACATCTAAAAAAAATGTCTTATACATAGAAAACTCATGCAATTAACATATATTTTAATAAAAAAATTATAAAGGCGTCATATAAAAAAGGTCCGTTTAAAACTGTCACCTGGTTTTTTTAACATTACCATGACCCAATGCCCAAAAATGCCCAAAATCCCAAAACCATCTCTGCTGAGAAAAAAAATTTGATTTCCTTATATCACCAAAGGGTATTTTTTCCAGAATTTTCATAAAAACTTTAATTTGCCAAACTACCTATTCTAAGAAGTTTCGGCGGAATCACCCACCTACCGGTTTCCCATACAAACATGGGGATTTGGCTGAGAAATTTTGAATGGCACCCAACATAATACAATGTTATTGCAAAGTGATGTGTAGGTAAAAATGTAAGAAAGAAAATTTATGTAAATGTTAAACTTAGGTAATTGAACTTTGAAGTCAAAGTCGATTAAAACAAAAGAAATGGAAAGATCATTTGGAATAATGATGTTCTAACCATCAATTAAGTATTTTTTTACAGATGCAGAAGAGTACAAAGAAGTGGGAATTGAGCAGGGTTTTGACCCGCTACAGTAGGGAGTAATTGAAGGGGCTAAACGAAGGAAATGAAGTAATGACGCAATAACCCGCAAGCGAGCGTGAAACTGTTGGAAAGATTCACAGAAAGAAATGAGAATATTCTGAGAATACTCCGACCATAAAAAAAGTTTGCACGCAATTAAATACTTTAATTTCCTATAGAAACGTTTGTTTATAAGACTGTAATACGTACTATATTAATACACATTAACACAAAACAAATCATAAACCAAAACTAACAAGATTTTGCACTACTCTGACGAAACTCTTTAACTCTAGTTTCTTGAAATCTTAGATAAAATCCGGAAATGCAATCCTTACACGATTAGAAATCACAGTTGTCCAGATAGCAGCAAAGATGGGCGGTTCTGATTTCCCTGCGCTCACCCCGCGACACCGCCCAAGCAGCCACGCATCAATCAGTCATATTTCCCCTCATTTCGCATCAATCAGTCATATTTCCCCTCATTTCGCTCACTCAAACTTCTTACACTGCCCACGAAATGCACGAAATGCAAACCAACACATGAGTCATATAGAATAAAAACTCGCCTTGTCCACTATTCAAAAAACTTGAGTTTTATTGACTATTGGTGGTACTGGTACCTACTGACCGCTACTGAATATACTGATTATTGTCCTCAATCTAGATCGGCAACTTTTGAATAATAAACCTTCTTAAAACTCCTCAACTCTGTGTTTAAAGTCTTCTAAAAAGCGTTTTAAACAAATAAAAACGTGTCTTCTTCCCAAAATAAAAAAAGAGGTCTACATCCTACATATCAATATTGGGAATTTTCAAAACTCGCCTTTCCATATGATATTTTTTATATACATTTTATTAATTTTTTAGCATACTTTGGACAGTTATTACATATAATTTCAAATAAAATAAGAATAGTTAGTATTAAGAATATCATAAAACATTTTAGTCATATCACTATATTTTAAAGTCACGTCACCAGAAATATCCTACTTATATCACTAAGTTTGGTGGTCCAAATTATACAGTAGGATAGTGATGTAACCAGGTTTGGTGATATCATTAAAAAATATTTTGGTGATAGTTCAACCAGGGTTACTTGCCAGAAACACAGTTTAAGTAATTGATTGAATTTTTTTCTTTTTGAATTAACATAATAATTCTACACACTGGGGTACATTATGACCTCTGGTACGACCTCAAAGACAAATACAAAACGAATCGAAAAGTAATCGAATTCAACACTTTGAGGTCGTACCAGAGGTCAGTTCATAATGTAAAATTTAACAAAAAATAATAATTTGAAATTCTCCATTGAGTTGAGTGAACTTGAAATGTGTGTTCATTATTGATTTTTTAACATTCCTTTTGTGAAGAAAAACTCAAAAAACACTCGCTACATCCGAAGATAAGCCAAGGATATTTTGTAGGATTACATTTACTGAGATACATTTGGACAAAGTAAAAACGGTATTAGAACAAAAATCAGATTAGCTGATGAAGATTGCATGGCATCATCCGATGAATTCTTTACAAACGCGTCATCTAACTCAAATAGATGAGCTGTGATTTCATTGATAATTACAAGGATTGTTTGTCATGGAACCTGACCATAGAAGCCAACCAGCTCCATTCAAATACCGATTTTACTTTGGCCAAGTGTACAAATATTTTTCTTTCTTTCAAAAGTTGTGTAACTAAACAAATAATTTTCTAAGACACACGGTAACTGCAACACATTCCATTTATCTTCTGACACGCGATGTCTTAGAACTACTTGCGTTCGCCCTAACATATCTATCAAATAAGCTGCAGGATGTTACTCGGACAAAATTATCACCCCGATTTTTTCATCAACAATGATCATAGTTCAACCATGCTATCATTTGTAACCGACAACAAGATAGATAGCACAGAAAAAAAAAACAGTTATATTATTTCTATCGTATTGGAAGATTTTCATTCATAAACAGAACAATAAGGGATTGGAATGAATTGGGTAAAGTGACAGAAGATTGGATGTAAAAGATGTAAGATGTGAATAAACGAATCGAAGAGCAAGACAAGAACGGCAAGAGATGGATGTTATTATTTAGTTGTAGTATTTAGTGTTTAGTAGTAGTAGTAGTATTAGTTCTTTACCACCTGTATGTGACAATCTGTAAGATGTAAATAAATAAATAAATACTATGTTAAGTAGAAGATAGTAATCTGCAAATTGTTTTTAAAAAGGATGTCTAAATTTCTAATCTATACAACATTACCTTCAGTTTACGAAGTGAGATTACTGCAGCCAATGATAGAGTCACGGCAGCCTCGCAGAGTACACGGTTAAAAAAACTTTTTTCCAAATATGTATGGGGCAACCCTGGTACCAAATACACTTTTGAAATTTTTCGTATACATAAATAAAGTTACTGTTACAACATCGTATAATTTCAAAGGTATAGGTATTGAAAATTTTCCAAAGTCTTGTATGGTAAAATCACCAACACAAATGGATATTTGCAGCACATGTTTGAGATATTTCACATGGATAAAAACTGAAATATCCCGAAATATTTGGAAAATCTCAAGTTTATTATATTTCCCAATACCATGTAGAGGGAATTTTCCCAAATATTTGGAAACACTCTAGTTAATTATAATCTTTCCCACTACAGTGTATAAGGGAAATATCCGAATTATTTGGTATTCTCAGCTCACTATCAAAAGTTCAAAAGTTTAATTGATAACTTCTTGAGTTATACACAAATTTCAATTCTGTAAATGGAGTTTAAGAGACAGTTACATTTATGATCCAGACTCAAATACAAATTATTATGACCCGGACGAGCTTCACTTCACTCATCCGACGAACTCACGTTCTTCGGATAGTATGCCGATGCTCTAACAACTGAACCACCGGGACAGCTGAGTGAGGGTGATGCCGACACTGGCATCTCCAAAATCCAAAGAAAGCATAAAAAAGTCGAACCAAATCAACACGTTTTTACTAAGTACCACAGAGCACCAATGTCGGCACTCTAACAGGTGGAAATATAAAATGTCAGTTAAAATCACAGAAAAACCACGGATACAATTGCAAACTTGACGAGACTGGCAAGTGGCAACAACTCCCTGCCTAGCGCCTAAACCGAAACTACTAACGCATCACTAACGCGTATATATGTCTCTTGAGATGAATAAAATACAAATACAAAATAAAAATTGTTGCCAGGTCTCGTCAAACGCCGCGCACCGCTGATGAAAACAGATGCTACGACGAGGACCTGAAAGTTTCTGTTCGTCAACGGAACGGCACCACGGCGCTAACTACTAACATGAGACGCTCTTAGTTCGCCTACCGTAGCTGCATCCCTGATGACGGCGTCTCGAAGTATAATCCAAGACTGCAGTGACGAATTCCATGTGGTGGTGACGTCTAGATCACGTGACAAACTTTGAATTGCCCCTCTACTTGTGCAGAGTGACTCACAGAAGTTAAACTATGATATTATATAGAGACAGGCGCGAGAGCCTCACTTTAATACCACACGCCGAAACGTCCGTAACGTCTTTAAATGTCCGAAACGCCCGTAGTTTCTCGCCAACGTCGAACAAAGTCCTGAACGTCAGATGAATGTTTTGAAATCCGCACCATTCCTTGGACTGGTTGCTTAGCTGAGCATCCTGACGATCTGAGAGGGAGATCCTGAAAAATAAAAAATATTATTGGAATGAAATCCTGCTTAAGGGCAGGAGGCGAGTGTAGGGTGACAAAGCAAGGATCTCTGTATTTAATCATGAATGGCCATCGCACAACGTTGTCATCGTAGGTAAAGAGACATTGTCGACAAAGAGCTTGAAACCACAAACATTGGCATTGAGAGCTTTGTCATAAAACTTTACCCATGCTGTATCATATTGATCAAAATGCAAACATTCGGTTTTAGGTTAATTCATACTTGTGTTTGACGTCTCATAGAATTCTGCAACTATGCTAATGGCGATGGATATAGATATGATTGAGCACAGATTTTGAAGAAAATGGAAGGATAGAAGATAGGAAGGAGGCGATCGTGCCTGTTAGTGGAGAACCTACCCAGCATTTGCCTCTTCGACTGAGGGAAACACGTAAGGAAGCCGGCAGCGGGAATTCTCACTTGTTCTGTTCATCTAGGATTTATAACCTTTCTTTATTTCTGCTCTGGTCCTTCGATTAGCTTCTTTCCGTACATCTTGAGCAATTTTAATTGCCAATGAGTACCCAGAGCAAGAATTCGGCTGTCGTTGATCGTTATTTTAACTTCCATGTATGTTTTATATTAACCAGGTGATCCTCCCTTCCCCCATTCGTCATTTCATCATTTCCATTATCACATTTTATGATCAGCAATATTATTCAAATATGCAATACGTAAGACATAAATCCAAATCACAAATTCAATTCAATAACCAATTCATTCAATGGCTATAACATACAAATGTTTCAAGTGTATGATTCTCTGAAGTTCTTCAGTTTTTTGTGAGTACAAAAATGGCTAATACCCAATGGTGTATCCAGGATGGTATTTTTTTTTTTGGGGGGGGGGGGGGGGGGAACGGACATTATTAATAATATGAAAAATTAAAGAAGAAAAGAGGTGTGGTTGGAAAAGAAGGAGATAAGAAGAACATTTTAGTTCAAGGGCATTCATATTGGTGCAATTTTGAATTATTTTTTGAGTAAATATAAATTACACATGTCAAGGAATTGGTACGTAATAGGTTTATACACATTAGGTACACAAATAATAGGTACACATTATTTATAATTTACCGAACTTAAAACTGTTGATCTTTACTAAAAGTATAGGCATTGCAGGCTATATGTCAGGAGGTAGAAAAATGTAAAAAAAAAAATGGTGAGAGGGCACCCATTAGTGCAGGTCAGAGGCGCCATCAGTAGTTGTTATACGTTCTAACTATATTCCAAGCTTTTGGTACGTTTTTGACATGATGTGTCGGTTTTGGTACGTTTTCGACATGATGTGTCGTTTTTTAATCTTTTTATTCACATATTAATTTAAATGTACTTATTTTTTATATGAAGCTCTGATTACAGGGCGCCCCCCCCCCCCACCCCGCCACTGCGTACACCCATGCAAATGACTTGCAAGAACTGGCACAATGAAGTTTCTAAAGATATAACCACATTTCGAATTCCGTTCCATGGAAGTAAATATAACTGACTTTCATTACTCGTTATGAGAAAGCTGACAAAACCAATTGATTTTCAATGGTGAAATGGACTGGGAGAGATTCCTATTGACAGGTGTGAATTGTCAGCCGTCAGAATCACCGGTTTCTTGTGCAGTGTTCCGGTGCTCCGCGCTGTACAGTGTGCCACGCTGCCTCACATTCTACTGCCATGTTCTGTGCCACGCTGCCTCACATTCTACTGCCATGTTCTGTGCCACGCTGCCTCACATTCTACGGCCATGTTCTGTGCCACGCTGCCTCACATTCTACTGCCATGTTCAATGCCACGCTGCCTCACATTCTACTGCCATGTTCTGTGCCACGCTGCCTCACATTCTACTGCCATGTTCTGTGCCACGCTGCCTCACATTCTACTGCCATGTTCTGTGCCACGCTGCCTCACATTCTACTGCCGTGTTCTGTGCCACGCTGCCTCACATTCTACTGCCATGTTCTGTGCCACGCTGCCTCACATTCTACTGCCATGTTCTGTGCCACGCTGCCTCACATTCTACTGCCGTGTTCTGTGCCACGCTGCCTCACATTCTACTGCCGTGTTCTGTGCCACGCTGCCTCACATTCTACTGCCATGTTCTGTGCCACGCTGCCTCACATTCTACTGCCATGTTCTGTGCCACGCTGCCTCACATTCTACTGCCATGTTCTGTGCCACGCTGCCTCACATTCTACTGCCATGTTCTGTGCCACGCTGCCTCACATTCTACTGCCGTGTTCTGTGCCACGCTGCCTCACATTCTACTGCCGTGTTCTGTGCCACGCTGCCTCACATTCTACTGCCATGTTCTGTGCCACGCTGCCTCACATTCTACTGCCGTGTTCTGTGCCACGCTGCCTCACATTCTACTGCCATGTTCTGTGCCACGCTGCCTCACATTCTACTGCCATGTTCTGTGCCACGCTGCCTCACATTCTACTGCCATGTTCTGTGCCACGCTGCCTCACATTCTACTGCCATGTTCTGTGCCACGCTGCCTCACATTCTACTGCCATGTTCTGTGCCACGCTGCCTCACATTCTACTGCCATGTTCTGTGCCACGCTGCCTCACATTCTACTGCCATGTTCTCGCTGGCATTGTCGCTTTGCAAGGCAGAAGACAAAGTGCATGGATCGAAATATCCTCAATTCAGTTTGCATATTTTGGGCTATTGTTTAAGTTACTCTTGCAAAACACCTCTTACTTTGACTCATACATAAAATTCAAATTCAAGTAGAGTGTATTAATACATTATGAGAGACAAGACAAGTAGTAAGATATTGTTTCATGATTTTCAAGCACCTGATGATTTCTAGTTGGTTTGTTTCCATGGAATATAGGAATTTAATACATTTAAAACGGATTTATTGCAAATGAAGAGTTTTCATAATTCTAACTTTTACCTGAAATTCGTCAAGAGCTAACAAAAAACTTGCTTGTGGCGTTGACGAAACCAAATACATTGTCTAATTAGTAAGTCTTCTTGTAGAAAAGTAGTAATAATAGTAGGCAATAAAGTAAATTCAGTTACCGTGTTTACTGTGAACTGTGAAGTTGTATCTTGAATGCTTTTTGATTGAGTTTGAGTAATTACTGTGAGTAAATTGTGACCGCCAAAACGGGTTCCGACAAATATATATATTTTTTTAATTAAGTTCTTTATTCACATACAGAATATTTTCCACCAGTGTGAATATAATATAAAGGTACATATTAAAAACACTAGAATCTCAACAAAAGAGCATCAAATCCAGCTTCTTTTTCATGGCACTGCGAACGTTGGATTTGAATTGAGTCATAGTGTTCCTACTCTTCCTGGAATGTTCCTACTGTTTTAACATGAAACAGCCAGTTATTCCATTTTTATATTGAATTTCAAGTCGTGTGAGATTGTGTTATTCTCGTGCGTGTGGATTTTAGACAGTGAAAATAATAATATGTTCATGAAAATCAGGCAGGGAGTGGGTAACATCCCTCTATCAAGTGCCATTAGTACTTTTCCCCACATTAGCACAATTTTTCCACACAATAAACATATTATCCTGGACATGGTCATGTATCATTATACATAAATCTGCGACATGTTTCTTCGGCCAAAGATATGGTAAACCCGTAGCTCGTTGGAAGAGACTAAACTTGAGTTAGTAGTCGTGTAGGTACTCGTACTTTTGCAATAACAAAGCAATTTATTCATAACATAAACCGAACTTACCGAATTTCAACAGAATTACTGATTTAGTAGATCTCTAGTACTGTCAGAGCGTTTTTGCAATTTGAGCGATGATATTGCTTCCGCCTATTCAGCTTGAACAAAATGAGCCCTGGAAATGTGTAGTGTATATTGTAACGTCAAATGCGGCTTTTATTTATTGAATTTAACGAATTGAATGAATCATTGAACCGTGTAAACTAGGCTGTATGATTCATTTTAAATTCACTCGTACAGTTATATTGTCGTATATTAACAATATATTAAATATGCTATTTGTCACGCCATATTTAGAAGATATTTGTTCGATAATATCGCAATAATTACTTAATAAAAATTTAAAAATATTCGTAAGTTTAGTCCACAAACAGTGCCAATTTGTATTCGTTTTTAATTACAGTTTCATAAATGTTATTGTGTCTTGTGCGTCTATTTTCACACATTATTAATCTTGTATCTTGTTCTTCTTGTGTTCCAAACGCTAATTAAGAGTTTTGTAATTTCGGCTTTTCACTGCGATTGAGTATTATGTATTGTATTATATTTTCATGGTTTAATGTATTATTGTTTTGATAATTATTAATTATATTCATTAAAAAAAATCAATATTTACATATTATTTCTATTTTACAAAATTTCATTTAACAACCTACTGATAATTCCAACGGGCTTAGTAGGAATTATTAGAGGTAAATAATGTATTTCTTGTGTGACGAATAAAAAAAAAAATCCCTTGTATCAAGCATTATCTCGTGACTCTCAAGCAGGTCTAGGTCACGTATCTACCCCTGGTTGCAGGTAACCCGCAACAACCCGGATGACTGATAAAACCCTGGCAACTATGGCAACTAGTATAGTTGCCTCAATGGGCTGTTTTCAAAACGTGCAGTGCCATCTACATTGTAGTCACCTTTTCTTAGCCTAGTGACTGTCCCCATTCTGACCTGGCTTTCCCACCAGTTTCAGACT
>OW203763.1:5553883-5695176 GCA_934045905.1 Leuctra nigra
TCCGTGTAAAAATACCAGCCAAGTCTCTTCAATTAAAAAAAATAGAAGAAACTAAAAATTCAGCACTGAAAAGTAGTGATATCAAAAAATTGGCCAAGTCAAAACTTTTCAAAAAATACTTGGCGCATCGTTCATATAAATAGTATAGAAGTAGGCAGGAAATGAAATGTACTCATCTACACATGTCCTAAAAAAACGATGCGCCAAGTATTTTTTGAAAAGTTTTGACTTGGCCAATTTTTTGATATCACTACTTTTCAGTGCTGAATTTTTAGA
The DNA here is from genome assembly GCA_934045905.1 of Leuctra nigra. NCBI lineage: Eukaryota > Metazoa > Arthropoda > Insecta > Plecoptera > Leuctridae > Leuctra > Leuctra nigra. Next base: position 5,554,160 of record OW203763.1, read on the forward strand.
TTTCTTCTATTTTTTTTTAATTGAAGAGACTTGGCTGGTATTTTTACACGGAGTGTTTTTTATGGGGATATCACTCCTTTTTTCAGTTTATTATTACAACTTGTAACATATTGTGGCACCAAAGATTATAATTCTTTTAAAAAATAAGATTTTGTGATTTGGTTGCTAAGAAAAGTTGTGCTTGTTACTGTGTTAATGCTATAAATAATATGTTACAAAGTATAGCAAAAGTTTCGTTCCAATCGGTCCAGCCGTTCTCGAGTTACGGCATCACTTCCGGTTTTCAAAATGGCGGTTGACATCACTGCCACCTAAAATTTGTATCTATTAATGTTATGTAACATTATAAGCCTTCTGAATATGTAGTTATTGATATAAGAGATGATTTTAGTCAGATTTGTAATTTTTATGACGTCATTTCCGGTTTAGGTTATAGAACATTTCTTCTTTCACTATTGGTATTCCTTATAGATGACCTTCTAAATCGAATGGCGCTAATTTCGTTCTAATCGGTCCAGCCGTTTTTGATATATGACGTCACTTCCGGTTTAAAAATGGCGGCACAAAAAATTTATAAGAACAAAGGTATCATTAGACGCCAAAAGTGCACATGTGGTAAAATTTTCATATCGATCGGTTCAGCCGTTTAGGCTGTGGCAGTGATAGCAACGTTTCCTGATATCTGAATCATCATCATCAGATAGCTTTTAAAAGGGGTGTAATTTCACTGTTTTCACGGCCCTCTAGCACCCAAACGGCATAACGTATTGTTCCCAAATTTGGTATATGTTGTCAGGTGGGCCATAGCTCGAAATTAAGTTATTTCGCAACAATGTGAGATTTCCCAATTTTGAGATCCAGTAGGCCGAAAATGCCATGTTGTTGCTTACAGTAAAAGTGTTTGGTCTGCTCCTCAGTTTATTAGGCATTTACGGTATGTTGAGTGAGTGTGAGTGTATAGTACGACTTGGCTGGGTGGAGCGACCGCTCCACTAGATACCCTTAATTTATTCAACAGCTTTAAAACTGTCAAACCATGGAGTTATTATGATATGTCAACAAAAAAAATCTTTTTTGAAAACTGACACGTCGTTAGTGAATCTAACCATAACCATCACTCAAGAATAATATAATGAGGAGCATTGGTTCAAATTGCAATATGTAAATCGAGCATATTTTTCTGTTAAAAGTAAAAACACATGAACATCAACTCTTTTCTGGTAAAAATCATTATAAACCCCACTGCATATGGTTATGTAAATCCAGGTTTCTGTAGCTCGTCCATGCTAATATAGGCCAAGCAACGAAGGCTAAAAACAGGCCGAACCCGGGACAAATTGCAAGATTTGTCTTTTTCATCAGACCTTATTCAGAAAAATTCGCTGATTACAACAAAAAAAAGTTTTACGCAGAGATGTGAAGGGAAATTGTCCAAAATTACGTGTAAAGTTCAAATTTTGAGAACATAAAATATATTTTTTTAGAATCACAGAACACATTTTGATATTTGTTTTCAATAAAAAGTATGTATTATATTAGGATACAATACTCGAAAAAAAATGGGGTGATAATATTAATTATTTTTGGATTTATTCAATGATTTCATAAAATGACGTCATTTAAATAATTAGTCGTAGTGACGTAACTAAAGGAGCTAGAATAAATGTTTTTACGGGAAAATGTTGGTAATAAAGCCTAATATTTTTGGTATGAATATGATCAAAAGTTCACCACGCATCTACTAATTGTTGTCAAACAAAATTTTAATCAAATTATATGAAAAATTAAACATCAATATAACGCAATTATTGGCATAACGGCGGAACTGTTTGATCAGGAAATGTTGTCCCTTATAGAATTTCGGTGCCTGACAAAACCTAGCCCAGAGAGAGATTTGGGACGCCATTTTGAAACCGGAAGTGGCATCATCTTGAAAACGGCTGAACCGATTATAACGGAACTGGTAGCAATCGACTACAACGGTCATATGACAAAACAGATCAATAGTAAAACCAGAAATTGCCAATAACAAATACCGGAAATGACGTCACAAGTATTCAAATTTCTTCTAAACCCCCTGTTCAACAATAAATACATTATTCTGGCTTGTTATAATGTATATATGAATTTATTAAAAAAAAATCTATGTGGCATTGTTTTCAGTCACCATTTTGAGAACCGGAAGTGATTCCATAGCTCGGAAACGTTTTTTTTATAAAATCTTTATTCACACATGTACATAGATTTACAATCACAGTTGATATACAAACAGAAAAAGTGAATAATAGGAATACTTAGAAACTAATAAAGAAATCAGGGTCTTTAACTTCCAGGCAAAAGGAAACGTATTATCCATGTAAAATATGCCCCGACACAAGTCTTCGTGACTTATTGGGGTATATATCAAACAAATATGTAAACACTGTGTGAACACACTCTCTGTACCATTTTGAAAAATAAAAATAAATCAAATCAAAATATTGGAATGAAATCAAATACCAATTAATTCAGTGGATACCACTCTGTGTCTGGAATTAGAAAAGGTTTTAAGCCTTATGCCGGCATAATTTTATGTTGGTACAGCATTATAACTAGGTACCAATATTTTTATTACCATGATATAACCATGTTAAAACTTATTATTTTATCATTATAAATAGCGACTTTTACAATTAAATTCATAAAGATATGCATTTATGTATTTATTTAATGTACTTATTGTTAAATAGGGAGTTTTAGAAGAATTTTGAATATTTGTGACGTCATTTCCGGTATTTTTTATTAGTAATTTCTGGTTTTACTATTGATCTGTTCTGTCATATGACCGTTGGAGTCGATTGCCACCAGTTCCGTTATTATCGGTTCAGCCGTTTTCAAGATGATGCCACTTCCGGTTTCAAAATGGCGTCCCAAATCTCTCTTTGGGCCAGGTTTTATCAAGCGCCAAAATTCTATAAGTGACAACACTTTCTGATCAAACAGTTCCGCCGTTATGCCAATAATTGCGTTATATTGATGTTTAATTTTTCATATAATTTGATTAAAATTTTGCTTGACAACAATTAGTAGATTCGTGGTGAACTTTTGATCATATTCATACCAAAAATATTAGGCTTTATAACCAACATTTTCCTGTAAAAACATTGATTCTAGCTCCTTTAGTTACGTCACTACGACTAATTATTTAAATTACGTCATTTTATTAAATAATTGAATAAATCCAAAAATAATTAATATTATCACCCAATTTCTTTTTCGACTATTGTATCCTAATAAAATACATACCTTATATTGAAAACAAATATCAAAATGTGTCCTGTGATTCTTAAAAAAAATATTTTGTGTTCTCAAAGTTTGAACTTTACACGTAATTTTGGGCAATTTCCCTTCACATCTCGGCGTAAAACTTTTTTTTGTTGTAATCAGCGAATTTTTCTGAATAAGGTCTGATGAAAAAGACAAATCTTGCAATTTGTCCCGGGTTAAATGCTTCGTTGCTTGGCCTAATATTGATGTTTATTGACATTTGCGATTGGCTCCTCAATCCTCATGTAATCTATAGGTCTGTTCGTTTTGCTTACTGCAGTTGCAGTAGCAGCAGCTTACAGTAGGCCCCGAGTAGTTTGCTGTACCAACACAAAACGAACGCATTTGCAGCAGGATGGCAGGCTGGCCTTTTCCTATTGGTTGGGAGGTTTGTGAATTTGGCGGGAAGAATGTAAAAATAAGTGAGGTTATGTTCTGCATTTATAGAATTCTTGTCTAATCCCAATGCATTTTTATATAAATATGTATCATTTCATAACATATAACTAAACTAAACTCTGAAACAAATACTCATTTCCCTCCTCCTTAGGCGTTTTTTCACTATCCATCCATAAGAAACACATTTTACATTTCAAACATCGGCCATTTTGCCGCCTACTGCAAAGTTACTGCATTTACATCACCTCCCTACCCAGCTGTAAGAGCAGTCACTGCGCAGCTACTGTCAGTGTCAAATCGAACACAATCGCAGTGACGGAACAGCAAGTTTGATGCAAAACGAACGGATTTGCAGTGAGCAGTAAAGTGCAGTAAGCAAAACGAACAGACCTTATGGATCATGGTGGTATACAGAGCTATGGATTGATGATACCGGAATCATGAAGGCAACCAGTGTCAGTTAGTTGTTGTTATTTAGATAAGTAAACACATCCAGAACAGTAACAGAACACAGAACGACAGGATAGCCACGCATGTAGACAAGTGAGCTGAGCGAAAGAACTTATACCGGGTGGCGCAAAAAAAACGCACAATGGGCGAGACATCGCTGTGACGAAACTACTGCATACATCGGGCTGAAAACTTCACATAATATAAACAACAAAAGGTTTAATTTGAGAAATTTTCAAAAATATTACTTTTGTGGGAAAAAAGTTAAAACTGCTCGACTTTGGTTGTCGAAAAATCGATTAGACGAAGCTCAAATAGCCCGCGTCCAACGGCAGGGACGCTGTTTCTTCAAAACTGCTTACGAAATCAATCTGAAAATTTTAAATTTTAAACGAAATATGTTGCTATCAATTATGTACAAATTTCAATACATTGGGATCAATGGAACGAAAGTTAGGGTGTCTTCAAGTTGAGCCTAAAAGCAGAATATCATTTCTAAGTTTTATTACGCACGATAATTTTAAAAAGTGTAATTATCTCAGGCTAATTCTGCTTTTAATCCCAAATTCAAGGTACCATAACTTTCGTCCAATTAATTCAAATTTATTGAATTTATTACACCAATGATGGCAATATATTTTGCATCAAATTTTATATTTTGAGCTTGTTATCATGCGTAGTTTTGAATAAACATCGTCCCAACCAATGCACGTTCTCTGGACGCGCCCTATTTGAGCTCTGTATAATCGATTTTTCGACAACCAAGTTCGAACTGCTGTAACTTTTGTCACACAAGAGTAATGTTTTTGAAACTTTCACATATTAAACCTTAGTATGTTGTTTATATTATGTGAAATTTTCAGCCCTATGTATGTAGTAGTTTCCTCACAGCGATGTCTCCCCCATTGTGCGTTTTTTTTGCGCCACCCGTATATTCGGATAGAAAGCAGTAGAGACGCTTCTTTTTGATTTTATTTTATTTTTATTTTACAAAATGGTACAGAGAGTGTGTTCACACAGTGTTTACATATTTGTTTGATATATACCCCAATAAGTCACGAAGACTTGTGTCGGGGCATATTTTACATGGATTCGGTTTCCACAACCGAATCCACAAGGACCACAAGTTCGGTTTCCACAAGGACTTAAGAATGATTCTAGACCATGATTTTTTCTGATGACATGGTGTTTTGTTTGAGGACTGTTTCGCCAGCAAGAAGCTTTGTGAGATGGAGACCCAGAACTTTCGTCGAAACCAAAACATAACATTGGTAAAATACCAATGTTATGTTTTTCGGTGCTGATATTAACTTACAATGAATTTCTTACCCTAAAATATTATATTGTTTTTCTAATTGGTTAGATTCTTCCTCAAGTATATCTCGTTTACTTGTACTTCTTTAGTAGAACATAATAAATTAATACATTAGCTAAAATTACATCAAAGTCAAACTTAAGCGAAAGGGAAAGTATCAAAGTTTTACCCACTTTCTAATGTCTCAAATCTCAAGCGTACGGCCTTTATTCAGTGATAAGTTAAAGTTACTGCTGAAATATGTTAATTCCAAGGTGTGCTTTCTACTTTGATAATTCAGTCGTGACTAGGAATTTTGATCAGAAATTTGTAATCAATCGATTATTGAGCTATATGTAAGATGTAGTTCAAAAATCATTTATTTGAACTCTTCACAATTTGAGAAACTTCTTGTCAGAAAGATATTGCCAAATCAAGAAGAAGAAGAGAGGGTTCATATATCTTCACTAATATCGTTCGCATTAGTTTCATGTGGATTTCAAGTTGAACAGAAATTCTCTATGCTCTCTATGTATTGTTTCTCAGATGGATTCAATTATAGTTTATTGATTAAATTACTCTAGAACTTAATTTACTCACCTCAAAACCCCGGATGTCTATAAAGGTAGTCCACAATCATCTCTCTAATTACATTCGCCTTTGTCTATCCGCAGCCGTATCTTTGAATCTCTATCGTTTCCCAATTAATTACAACATTCCAATAAGTTATGTTAATTGTTTTTCTTTTTATTCATAAAATTAAATTAGGATAGCACATGAGCATTTAACGGATAGAATAAACATTGTTAGTAGCATTCATGAACTATGGCACAAGAGGACAGTCAAACTTGATTGTCCTACTAATGTCGAGATTTAAAACTGTTTCGTCAGATGGAGTGAGTGAGTATAATAGATTATTATAAATTAACTGAAAGTTAAACTGTGCGTCAATTTAAAATGAAAATTATTGAATACTTGAAAAAGGAAGAGTGTTAAGAGATAAAATAACTATTGTTAAGTGTATGTTACATGTAATACTAAATAGCGTACTAAGTAGAGATTCTCCAATTCCATTGATCGTCCAGTTTTATTGAAACTTGCGTCAGAGTATAAAGTAATGTAAAGTTGCAGTTTTGTGTTTGAATATTTACAATTCATTACTTTATGATGACACGGCATTTGCATTCTTGACAATTATATTTAAAAAATACTTTATCAGTTTTCAGAGTCCATGATTTTTTTTTAAATTTATTAAATTGACAGTAAAAGTACCCACCTAATATAGTACATAAACAGCTCCCTCGTTATGTTGTGATAAAAGCTAGTGATAAAACCAGTCTTGCAAATCATCCCCCTGTATACAAATATAATAATACATTAAATAAATAAAAAATAATAAAAAATATGTAATATCTAATAATATAAAATATATAAATAATACAATCTAGGCAACTTATACTGTGGACGACTGGTAGTCGCTTGGGGGTAAGTTTTATCAATACATATAGAGTTGACCATACAGGCACCTCCAATGTCCTGATAAAACTTACCCCTTTCACGGACTATGTAGTATAAGTTGCATAACTAGATTTGCATACAGACGGATGATTTGCAAAACTGGTTTTAACACAGGCTTTTATCACAACATATCGAGGCAGCTGTACACTTGAATAGTGTGAATACATTTTTTTAGTACAAATTCTACTTTTGATTATCCGATGTTTTGCACTTCTTGATGTCAATCCTATTGGAAAATAATATAGGTAAATACTAAATGTTGTGTGTAAATGCATCTCTCGTGGAAGTTGGCAAGATTACTTGTAATGCCTTGAAGAGAGGCAAACTTGTCCGTTGGTTTTAGAGTTCAAACTAGTCGGTAATTCATTTACAAATCTACATCGATTCTTTAAAATGCAAACAATATTGTACAAATTAGTTTCAATACTCTAAGTAATGCCATCATTTGAAGACAAAACTTACTGTAGCTACTATACACTGGCATTCAAAAGCTGTTTTTCAGATTCTCGTGCTGACATAATATGGGGGTTAACAAGCTGTTTCTGAAAGTAATTGCAAAAAGTATTACCGACTGTGTTGTTTTAATCGCAGTGTTAGTGTTGTATACAAATGTACGTGGGGAGAAAGAAAATATTTTTTAGCTATTCATGCACAATTTTCACATTTTTTATAGCGGGTGGTGGATGGAGCTAGTAACATTTTATATTTATCAAGTAAAATTAGTAAATTTTTGAAAACCACAAAATATGGGATGTTTGCAAATGAGAAAATGCATGTAACTTCGGAAAAAGAATGAGCTTACACCGTTGACAGAGAGATACCGCTGGAGATACGAAACATAGTGTTTCAAAGTGGAATGCTTCGCCTATTCTTCAGACTCATGAGCCAAACAATCTCGCCTGGAAGTCTGAAGTGAGATTGTAGTGTCAAGAGCGTGTCAAATAAAGAGTCTAATTCATTGAAATACTTTCTGAACGAGAATATTGAAGGAGAACAGATTGCGTGAGTTGTAGATTCACTTCTGGAATGAAGGAAACGTCCACTCACCCCTTTGAGTGCAGTAGTATGGCCAATAGGATTTATTTTACACTCAAGTTCACAAAGGAATATATCACAATATACAATTCAAAGTGGGCAATTTCAATATAGGCAATGAAACAGCATTTTTCAATTCAATTCAATTTCTTCATTAATAAAATATTAGGAAAATACAAAGGAATGGCGCTACCCCAGAAACAAATTATGTTTGAGTGGGGATGAGCGTACATATTTTTTAAGAACTATAATAATAGTTTTAAATTAAACTCTGAAATATGATTGGCTTATGATTGAAATTGAATGTTTACAAATAATTACTTGATTTTGACCAGGATTAATAAAACACCAGAGTACCTATACCTCACATTGAAACTAAAGAAAGAAATTCATCTAAAAGTATGGTAAATGTTGAATATCCTAGGAATGTATTAACTAACTGCCCATCCCACAAAAATATGTTATTCAAATATTTAAAATAATAGGTTATTAAAATATTCTGGTTAAATTACCAGCTAACATAAATGAGATAGTACCTATCTTAACGCCGATTGTTCGACCAATGCTTTGAACAACATCTGTATCAAGGAAGTTGTCTTGTCTCTCCCTTCTGACACCCATAGGTATCTCAGAGTCGCAGGGTGTGAAGTGGAATCTGGAGGGTATGGGGTGACTCGGAGGCTGTGCTCCTGACTAAATGCTCAGCGGTGTGGATTTACACGCATGATTTGACGACCCGCCACCATGGATTGCTAGCTAGGAAGAATGTCAGGTTGAATTTTTCAGATTACTAGGAATCTATCAGCTGTCTATTGACGTATTGGGGATTTTATTTAATAAGATAGGTATTGAACTTGGACTATAAGGAGATGAAAATATTCAATAGGTAATAGTACGTAAAAGAAACCGTACAAACTTAATAAGTTTCTTTTGCTCAGGACGTGTGACAACGAATTCCCAACATTGCAGTGGTCGAATGAGGGGGGGGGGGGGGGTATATTGATAGTTTCATCCCCCCATAGCTAATTTGTAGTAGTAGTAGTAGTATTCTTTATTTAGCTATTACATGTTTACATACCACTTCACAATCCCCCCATGAAAGTTTTAAAAACAGTACCTACTATTTTCTTCAAAATAATACCATTCTGCGATAAATTTATCGTGATAAAAATAGGCTAAAAAACGTCAAAAACGCATATAAATGCACCAAATTCATTTCTTAAATGAAAACATTTCCTGGTCTGATCGCGCCGGACCCGCATGGTGCTGGGGGGCCCTCCCAAGGCCCCCCATATTATTATAAAATGATAAGTATTATTGTATATGTATAATACGTATTTATGTATAAATACATAGCAAACCATGTACCTATTCAAGCTTGTTAGCCCCCCAGCCCCCTCCCGACTAAAAAAAATATCTTGGAGCAGTTTTTTTAACAATACTAATACACCATCCGCCCATTGACAGACTTCCAATTCGACCACTGAAACATTGAGGTCCTGAGGTGGAATCGGACGAAGTAGAGAAGTGTGGAAGAGGTGTTTGTCTGTTCAGAATTATGCAGTATAGGTAGGTGACGGTGAGATATAGCGACTTCTTCCTGCCGTTTCTTTCAATCATAGTTCCTACCGTGTTTTTACAAATGGTAAAACTGAGAAGAAGGCTTTTCTCATTTCAAAAAGAAATCGTTTATTGTTTTTACTTACTAACAATTTCTTGGTGTAAATTGAAAAGATGACATCGATATTGTGCCATCATACTTCTTGAACTGTGGGACCAGACATCATGATGACTATATCTCCAAATACGAAATAAATTTCAGAACTCATTCTTCATAAACAGAGTAAGTACCTGGTATCAGGTACCTGATATCAGAAAGGGAATGAAATCAAAGATATACTAAAAGCAACATTATTGAAAGTCTATGTCCGCCGCTTCTTTATCCTCATTTTTCCTAATTCTCTGAGTTTCTCATCCGGAGTCTCTAATTTAATTCTTGAAGTAGACTGGGATTCACCAAGTTTAAGTTATCCACTACTCCCATTTGTTCCACAATGTCTTCACATTCACTCTGCAATAAACGGAATACAATCCAAATAAACAAAATGCTACTTCTTGTTTGAAGTGAAACTGACTGCGATGTTTATACCGGGGGGTCCAAAAAACGTCCAATGGGCCAGTCACCGCTGTGATAAAAGTTTCACATAATATAATACACATAATATAAAACTGTGAGACTGAAAAAAGTGGGAAAGTGTGAAAAAGTGTGAAGTGTGAACTATGTGAAAGTTTCACATAATATAAAACACGTACTATGGTTTGATATGTGACAGTTTCAAAAACATTACTATACTAGGAATGAATACTTGGAAGTTACTACTGTTCGGAAAAAGCCCGCGTCCAGAAAACCTCCAATGGCCGGAATACCGTTTTTTCAAAACTATTGATGATAAGAAGCCGAAAATTTATAATTTTATTAAAAATATGTGACTATCAATTGTGTTAAAATTTCAATACATTTAATTCAATGGATCGCAAATTATGGTATCTTGAAGCTGAAGTTTAAACCAGTAAATTCGGGAGATAGTAAACTTGTGAAATTATCTCTCGGATATACTGTTTCAACTTCAAGATACCATAACTTTCGTTCCACTGTTTCCAATGTATTGAAATATGAACACAACCGATAGTCGTATATTTTGAATAAAATTAGAAATTTTCAGCTTGCTATCGTTAGTAGTTTTGAAAAAACGGTGTTCCGGCCATTAAACGTTTTATGGACTAGCGCTATTGAGCTCTATAATCGATTTTCGACAACCAAATTAGAACGGCTGTAACTATTTTCCCCCAAAAGTAATGTTTTTGAAACTTTCACACATCAAATCTTGGTATGTTGGTCATAACTTGTCAAAATTTCAGCCTAATTTATGCTGTAGTTTTATTACAGCGGCGTCTCGACCATGAGGTATTTTATTTGGGGCCACCCGTTATATTTATCTGTTCTTTTTATAAAATGTTTAATCATTAGATAATTTTTTTTTTACTAATATCGTAATGTAATTTGTAATTATAATGAAGCATAAACCAATGAGACAAGCAGCTAGCGAGCCAGCAAGATAGCAGATCTTTCGGTTATATCACGAATCATTGACTTCTGATGATCTTGCCGGACGAGAGGATTGGTCATGATGTTGGAAAAATAAACGAATTATAAAAATTAACTTTCCCATGTGTTCGAGTTAAAATTGTTAATATCCACACATCACTAGTACGGTCATTTGGAGAAAGGTAGCTTATTCAATGAGTTGAATGAAACATCGAATCGTGTAAATAGACACCCAATAAACTTATCCAAAACACATTGACAACATATGGACACACAACCCGTATTGACCTCAACATATTATTATTGTGGTCAGAACGTTATGAGTTATATCGTACTTAGTTGTATGCAGTTTTATAAAATTCAGAAGCAATATTTCACCTGAATCGTCAGGTATTTCATATACGAAGAAGGTATTATTAAGAATCAAAGTTGGTAACTAAATATGAGGAAACCTTGCGAAAAGCTGTAGCTTAGAGAACAATGACACGACTCTGAATTATATAGGATATGATAATTTAACTTACAACGACACGAATGTACGACCTGTTACGTTATTCAATAAATAATTTCTTATGGAGCTGAATTCCTTGAAGGCTGCTTCCCTTCCACCACCTCCACCACCTCCACCACCTCCACTAATACCGTCTCTGTGTCCTCCAGGCTGTGTCCGACTTGCTGCTGGGAGTGTTCTGCATGCCGTCCACCTCCACCACCTCCACTGATACCGTCTCTGTGTCCTCCAGGCTGTGTCCGACTTGCTGCTGGGAGTGTTCTGCATGCCGTCCACCTCCACCACCTCCACCACCTCCACTAATACCGTCTCTGTGTCCTCCAGGCTGTGTCCGACTTGCTGCTTGGAGTGTTCTGCATGCCGTTCACACTCGTGGGCCAAGTCCTGAGGAACTTTGTGTTTGGAGACGTCATGTGCAAGCTCATTCCATATTTCCAAGGTAAGATATGAACAATTTACTCAAGACAAGATGTTAAATCATGCACATTATAACGCCTTACTTGCCGGTGTAGTTTGAGAATATTAAGTTCAGAAGTTTTGTGAATAATATGAGTAAATAACTAGGGCGTTATTGCGATTAAGGTATGGGAATGTTGTTTTCATATAAAGTCTATAATTAATGGTGAATATTATGAATGTCTACCAGTTTAATTCTATACTTTGCTTCCTTCGCAATGGAGTTTTAGGTGTACACATTATCTAGGATTAAACTTATGTTCTAAATATTATTTTAATGGTACCAAGACGTACACCTTCACCGCCTAATACTTATGGCCAATTACATATCCCTTCATTTTATTGTGTTTTTTTACTCATTTTACAATACTGTTAAGTAGGTATTTATGTATTACTTTTATAGTGTACATAGAATAAGTGATCTTAAAATTTAGGCTAAGTTTCTATTTTGAAGGGAATGGTATTAACTATAATTGATATGTGAAATGTAAGCAAATTAACAGCGTTCCGAGGCAGTTGCATGTACATAACATTGCTCTTTGGATAGAAATATTCTAATGAATGTCGCGTTTGTCAATTTGCATGTGGCGTAACACTTTTCACGAAATGAGACAATTCGCTCCCGTCTTTTTCAAAGCTCAGTCATTGTAATTTATTATACAACCCCTGATCAGCAACCTAGTCACACGTTTCACTTCATTTTCTTTCCGTTATTTTCATAGTCATGTGACGAGAAATTCCCTTGGATATCTTTTGGAAAAGAAATGGTTTTTATAATTTAGATTCACATAGAAAGTCTTGATATATGCAGAGAAAAGTTGAAATATTTTACAGAAGAGTCGAGTTTTATTGTAGGGTGCATATTCAGATAAGAAATTATCTCTCTGATTTTATTAAATCAAGGAGTGGAATCGGTAGCGTAATCGAAGTTTTTATGGGTTTATTCGAAGGGGTATTAAATTACTTCTGCAGCAGTTTAATTTCGCATGTAGTTACAAATAAAATACCTGCAAAAAGTATCACTTTAATCTAATAATTACGTGATCAACTTTTTATATATTGACTAGATTTCATTTTGGGGTTACACTTACGTTTCGTTGCTTCTCGTGGATTGAAAGGTTTTCAATTGTTTGATAAGTAGGTCCTGCATTGACAAACCACGGGTTCGTGTTGGCATCTTATATTGAAATTTCGAATTGCCCGGCCAGAAATTATAGAACAATTATGTGCCTTCTTGCATCCACTCTTTAGGTATAGGGGATGAAAAAGTTTCGAATAGGGCTTGTTCAAGGATAATCTTAGGTTGTAACTCGGCACATTTTTAAAATTAAATTTTATACGACATCTAGAGAGACGAAAAATAGATAATTTTTCACCAAAAATCAACTAATTATTACTGTAATTAACAAAGCAAAAAATTAAAAATGTTCAAAGCAATAGCCTAAGTTTGTCTTTTATCTAATTTTTTGTCTGGGGCTTAACGTCGCACTGTTCTGCAGCGAGGCTAATGGCGCGACGGATGAATGATTATGATGATGATTGGGAGATGATGGTGAAGAGTAGGTAAGGATGGAAGGTGGGAAGGAGGCGGTCGTGGCCTATTAGTAGGGTACCTTCCCAGCATTTGCCTGTCGACTGAGGGAATACCACGAAAAACTCCAGTCAGGAAGGACGGCCGCGGGAATCGAACCCGGGCCTCCGGAATACAAGTTCAGAGCGTTACCACGGAGCCAACCTGTTCCGTTGTTTCAAATCATTTCAATTCAAATTTTCAAATCATTTGGTCAACCCATTTCGTCTCCAATCGTATCAAAAAAGTACCTGCAAAAAGCAGCAAAAACCTCGCGCTTGTCGAGCTCTAATACGTATCACCCAATTTCTTAACTTGAATCGCTTTTGAAAGTGAGAGTAACTAGAAAACCAGAGTGCTTCAAATGAGTATAACAACCCAAAGTTGTTAAACCGAGCAGTGTGTCGACTCACCTCGGTAGGCAGATCATTTTATTCACGACTCACTAAAGCAATATTGAAGAATGATTAGTAAATCAACATTAGATATCAAGAATACGTCGAGAACATGTGCTATTCATTACTAACATTTTATTCCAAGACTGTGTTCAATTATTGCTTGAAATAGATTTGATGTTGAAGAGAAGCATGATTGCGTAATATGAATTATAAATTACAATCTCTTTGGGATTTGAGCTGGAGGCCAAGTCTTGAAACATACGCTTTCAGGACGCAAATGCTCTCGGACGTCATAAAGTCCCATTTACTGTAAGAGTGATCGACATTGAAACATAAAGTCAAGCCACCACTTAAGCCACTTTTTGTCATCCAGCAATCTATTGGAAACCATTTGTTAACATTATAATTATTATTACAGATATTATACAGTCATAAAACCTTGTTCAAAATTAAGCTAAACAGTTAATGGTAGATTTCAAGATCATCATCATGATTCACCATTCTTACAGTAAATGGGACTTGTTGACGTCCTATAGCGTTTGCGTCCTGAAAGCGTAAGTTTCAAGACTTGGCCTCGGTCTTCGCTTGGACATTTTGTCAATAAATTAACTCGTAATTTGTAAATAGCTCAAATCAAATGAAATTATTTGATTATCAGGGAACAGTGTTTCGGATGGCATTTTCATCCTGCAGGCTCAATTGTCAAACACTACCACATAATATTGAAATAATTTCAATGTTTACAAAGGAAAAACAGAAACAAACCATCTCTAATATATCCGAGAGGGTTAAAAACAATACCACATAATGTTGTCACATACATTGGACGTTCGCACTCTCACTGCTCCCCTTCCCGTGTGGCTTTACAATGTGTCCTTGTTATGCATATTGTTGTTTCACAAGAGCCCGATGAAGGATAATGCGAAACCTTCCCCCTTCTAACCTGCGAGTAGTACTTTTACCTTACAATATTATTTTCATTTTAACATGTGTTCTGAAAGCTTCAAATCACAAATGAGTTGTTTTAATTAATTTGTTTTCCACGTGTTTACTCATAAATGATGATCCGGACTTTTCAACGAACTGGGCATGGCAGCCCTCATTATTTGGATTTTTTACACTTTAAAAACAATTCTGAGATGCTGGAAGGTATAGTTTCTCTACTACATGTTACCGTTACTTTAACTTCAAGTTGTGTTATAAATAGTATTGGCATTGCACAGACATTTAAGTTTTGAATTGTATCTTTTCAATACATTTTCTGGAGATCTTTGAAATATTGGGCAAAAAATTGCACAGTTTGATTAATTGTTTGATGATTGATTGCTTGATATACAATTTACAAATTCAGTGCTGTTATTTTAATTAAAATTATTAATTGCAGATAGAGTTTATGAACAGCAATAGGTGAAATAATGTTTTCAACGTTTTCCCTGGCATGAAAGCGAATTCCCTCTCGTTTACGAATATTTTTATGTCCAGTATTTTCAAAAAATTAGAAAATAAAGATTGTTCGCTATCCTTATTTCAAAATGTCAACACCTACACTGGTACAGACTAGATGATCAAAATCATAATTCTCCCTGCCTGTTTAATTAGTAAGACTTCATCAATGTACACTGGCGGCATGAAGTTGTTTGTACTCTATCTCTCTCTGCTCCATATAAAAACATGTTTATGTTATGGGTAAGAGAGAGGCAGAGTGCAACGATCATATTGCCGCCACTGTACACCCACCTCCAAGTGTTCCTTCCGTTTTATACATTGTGCTCTTATGAGAAACAAAGTACGAACACTTGGAGGTGGGTGTACACAAATAATCTAAGTAAAAATGTTGTAATGTTTTAAAGACATTAAGAAGCCTTAATATTTTATTTTTTCCGGAGATTCAAGAGAGCAAGATCACCCTTCCCCTCTCCCCCGTACAGCAACAACATCAGTACTTAGCACTTTCTATGTACAGGTTTATGAACATGAACAATATGGACAATATGTAATATGGAATAAATGTGTGCAAATGCAATTGATGACAAATATGTGCGAAATACTATGTAAACAAAAAATATTCCCAGTTTTTTTGTAAGCACATGCATAGTTTATTAGTAATAACAGGTCTAATTTTATCTAAAACCAAAATAATCATATTATTCATGCTTTCCTGAAGAAGCCTACAGAATGGTAGGAAAAAAATTATTGAGCTTCAATAAATACAAACTTTGTGAAACGAGGAAAATTGGAAAAACTTGTTTATTTTCTGATTAAAATATAATTTCTAACTGAAAATAAATTCCACTTTGATTCATGTGTACACAAACCATCGTCTTCACAACATACCTTTGTAGTTACGCCATTGTTATTGTAACTATGTTTACTTTGCAAGGTTCATCTGTAATTGTCCCCTTTATGCACTGTTCATCAGCATTCATGAATATTTCAGCAACCAGTAAAATATCCATTAACAGCTCCAACACTCCCAGTAAATGTTGCTATTTTCAAAATAATCTTGGAGATCAAAGACCCTGTTGCGAAATGTGAAAGTAAGGTGCGTACTAAACATAAACCTAAATTGATCGTTCATTGATTATTGGTTGCAATGCGCAATCGTGAGTATATATTGGACATGCGAGTGAACACAATACTGCTCAAAAGGAAATAGTAATATAATCAACTCCCCCCCCCCCCCCCCCCCCCTCCCACACAAGAAAACCCCCCATAAGGGGGACGATGAAGTTAACTTCTATACTTCGGAGGAGAACGAGTACAAACCTATTGCATTGTTTTGTTGACTTATTTAACAAAAAATTAGTCTCACATATATCATACACTCACACGGTTACAAATTTACCTTTTCTCCATAGTCTCTTGCGGGCGAAGCATGTAATTTTTGTGTCCGTGGCAGTACCTAAGTCATTTTCCAATTCAATTTAATTAACTTAAATGCGAACTCATATTTCTTGGCTATGACGTCAACGAAAGCGAAAGTAATTTTCTCTGATACTTTCTCCAAGACCTACCTAAGTATACGTTTCTAGGCGTAGCGGAATAACAATGTTTGGTTAAAAGAGGTTTGCTGGAGTCTTTGAGGGGTTGGGGAGGGGGGAGGGGTATAATGGAACTGTGAAGATGGATCTTCCCGGCAATTCATGTATGATTGTGAATCTAGGTGCACGTTGTGGGGTCAAACCTGAGTCTCCACCAAAGCTAAGACGACAATATGAGGAAATAATAATCTAATAATAACCTTGTAATGTTTCGTTCCTCGATGATTAGTTTGGATGTGGTTTGGATGTAGACACAACTAGGAAAACGCTCAGTATAACGCGTTGAAAAGCGAGCCTTCGTACTGCATGCGAATTAATACCTATGCGTGTCAAATATGTCCATCTACAGACATTGAGAACCCTTTCGAAGATAATCTTACTCAAGGTTCTCTAAATTTAAACTAAAAGATTTAACTAAAAGATTTTGTGGACTAGGATCTTAAGCCGGTTTCATAAAGCGCGTTTCGCGTTTTGCGTTTTCGCGTTTTGTCTTTTTTTATAACGCCTAGAAGAGGTCGTCGAAAACAGAATGTTGATATACATTTATTATTCTTATTAGTAACAATTTGAGTGTTATTAGATATGATTAGATGGAATAATATGCACAGCTAAGCAATTGTTAACATTATAGTCTTATTTTATAGTTATTTTATAGTTTATTTTATAGTTTACGTATAGTGACATCATTTTCGCCACGCGCGGAACTGAAAAAACCTTCCTACAATCGATGGGGTGGCTTAAAAATAAAACGCGTGCGGCAAAATTTTCGGGGGTTTTGATGGGTCAATAAAAAAAACGCGAAACGCGCTTTATGTGAAACCGGCTTTAAAGTCTCATTTTATAGTTATTTTATAGTTTATTTTATAGTTTATGTATAGTGACATCATTTTCGCCACGCGCGGTACTGAAAAAACCTCCCTACAATTTGGAGTTGGGGCGGCTTGAAAATAAAACGCCTGCGGCGACATTTTCGGTGGTTTTGATGGGTCAATAAAAAAACGCGAAACGCGCTTGATGTGAAACCGGCTTTACTTGCATTTATCGAAGAGGCAGTGATAAGAATTGAATGTTTTGATAGATTCATTTTTACATATATTTCAAATTAAGCATAACAATGTCAGTAAAATGTCTATTACTCTTGAAGTTCATTACAGATTTGTCAAAAAAAACTTATAATGCTGGTCCCAATGACCATGCAAAATTTTGTGGTGATCGGTCAAACGATTCCAGTTTTATTGGCACACAGAGTTGAGTTTCTTTCATATTGCCAAGGTAATTTTACAAACTACAAATCAAGTTTCCGATGAAATTAATAGACCGATTTTGCTGGAAATCATTAGCCTTCTGCATAATATTAATGAACATTTTGTGAAAAAATTGGCCAGATCCGTTACTTCGTTTAAAATGTAATGCGAAAAGCACAAATAAAAAAAGAGATTTGAGCCACAAGTTTCAAGTGGGAGTCGCGCTCGCTCCGCTCGCTTGATAATATTCTCTCTTTTGAACAAATCACAAACTATATTTATTTAAAATCTCAATATTTCACCTGAGGCTTTAACAGGAGTTTTTGACAGTTGTAAAAACAAATATCAACTGTCAAAAACTCCTGATGAAGCCTACTGTAAAGCAGTTATATTATTGAGATTTTAAATAAATATAGTTTGTGAATCGTTCAAAAGAGAGAATAGTATTGTAATAGAAGACCTGTTTGGCGGAAGTTCATGCATAGAAATTGTTACATCACCGGCGTCACAGAACGCATGCATTCGTATATATTACGAATTACCAATTTTAACGAACTTTGCTAAATTTCTTTTCACTAAAAAATATAAATATTTCCCCATAAAAAGCAACGTTTATGCTTACTTAATTAAGCACCAATTGTGCGTGTGTATATTGTTCCCTATAAAATAACGTGTTAGCGTTTTTGCAATTTTGTGAAACCAAGCAGATGTGAACAACTATCCACTGACTCAAGGTTCCCCATTCGAAGATACTATTTACGATGCAGCAACTTCCCTTCTCATTGCATATTAATTTGCAGTTTGCACGCAATAAAAAAGGTATCTTTTAGGTTTGTCTTTAGTAAAATAAATTCGGGTTCGAGCCCTAGATCTGTTCTGTATGCTGCCTCCGAACTTTTATTATGTAAAGAAATGGTTTTCTATTATAACAAATATTGCTTTAAATACTGAATGCGTACCTACTGCAAACGGCTACGTACTAGGTAGATATGTATAGCATGAGCAAATAATTTGGAGTGAAAGGATTTCTAATTATTTCAGTGAGAGCTACTGATATATAAAATCTTTATTTCACTTAAGGTTATAATTATTTGTAAAATTTCCATAATGTAGGTACACTCAACAAATCATAAATCGGTATTTGAACAAAAAGGATTGGCTGCTTAGGTTCCTTGACAACCAATCCTTGTTGTTATCGATGAAATCAGAGCTCAGCTACTAGAGTTAGATGACGAGTTTGCACAGACTTCATGGGATGATGCCATCAAACCTTTTTCTGCCAATCCGTTTTTCTGGAATACCGTTTTATCTTTTGTTGGGTGTACGTACTCTCCTTTCATCCCGTGTACTTTTACTTGCCATCTCATTTTCATGATCTTTTTAGTCATGGAGAATGAAGTGTTTTAATCTTAAAATTTAAAGCTCAGTATCTTGCAATAAGATACTTTCTAAAGCTCTTTGATTGTAGCTTATGGTTTTTGTCGCTCGCGACTATAACCTGAAGTTCTACATTTTCCGACCCAAAGCATCACTAACGGAACCGGTCTAGATAACACGTCTTTTTACGGCCAGTTATTGTGATTTTAGCCGGTAAGTCTCTTTGTTTATGTTATGATTCTTTGGCGAGGCAAGCAAAAGTATAAAAATATTTATAAAGGTGTGTATGATTACGCTTTTAAACTGCTCTAATATAGACCTTCAAATGAAGCATAAAACTTTTAGAATTTTTCATAAACTTGAGAGAAAACACTTTAATCTATACATCTATATCAGCTTTAAAAACAAGATAAAAGTATCAAGTTTCAACTTCGACTTACGCTGTGTAATAAATAATGTAATTTCAATTGATGGTTATCCTGTTTTGTACCGCTCTGAATCGTTCGTGGGAAACGATGAATACACTTTTAACGTTCTACTCCAGCCAATATACAGGAAAATTGAGAATTTCATTTTGGTTGACAGAGAAATCTCCCCATAGCTATAAGACTTCGATTCCATAAATCACATTCTGGGTGATGTAATTGGCAGCCGGAGATATACGGTCATGCTGGATTGCAAACTTACTCTGTAACTTTTCTCTTGAATATACTAATTCAGTTTCATTTAGATTGAAATGTATTTCTTAGTCTAACTTCTTTGTACTCTCCCTTTGTCTTCCCCCCCCCCCCCCCCTCCTCCCTCCACAAAAACGGACTCTGAAAACTTACCCAACTTGTCAAACGTTATGTTGTCCAAAGACAAACGTAAGTTCAACAGATATTCTGTATTTTGTTGTAAGTAATTACAATGGAATCCGTCGTTTTCATACAGCTTGCAATAGGAAACGACACAACACTAGGGACTTTAACGGAGTTATGTATATCTTGCGACCAAGGGATGGCAATGAAGCTTAATTGAATTTCATAACTTCAATGCATTTGATTTGTCTACGTCTATCCGATTAAAGTATAATTGATACTTAACAATTAGCACGATACATCGTTCACGTAATCGAAGTGGATGCTTTCTTCGCGTTTATTCGTCATCAAATCATAGAGATATATTACAGAGTGGGGTAACTACTGGTTAATGCTTGACTAATTTTGAAAGATCCTTTTTCTCCATATTGGAGATATTTAATAATTCACTGCCACTGAAATGGAAAATTAATTCGGAAGGCAGTGAAAAAATTACTTTGAGCTGTCAAATTTTAAACTTACTAGAAACACGTTTTTAACTTGAATCAGAAGACTATAACAATATTATATCTTGTTTTTACTGTACATTTATTTGTTCTGTGTTGTTTGTTACTGTGAAGTATGCACTGAAGGTTAGTACAAAGTAACATTCAAGTCTCTTGCCAACAACATTACAATCGAGGGGGGTGCCATTTTTAAAGTAATTTTTGAAATAATCTCCAAGATGGTGGCTGAGCATGCTCAGATCTACCCTGACAATGTACATCGCATCATACCAAGGCTGGCTATCTACTTGCCCCTCTCTGTAAGTATATGAATCTCTATGATCAAATCTACGAGATATCATTTGCATTTTCAGCACATAATTAATACTCAGGTAGTGAAAGAGGATTTCTGATCGACGCTGGAGCAGCTTTCTACTGTTCTAGAATAACTTTGTGAAGTACGTATCATCTACCTACTTGGTTCTCACTCAAACGACCAATCTCAATTTCTTACATACCCATGATATAAGAAATAACTTTGGCATAGAATACTTCCGGTTCCGTGCCTCTACATATTTGCCATGTATGTTTGTGAGAGACCATCCTGAAGAATTTCAGACCGATATTGCTGAAACGCACGGAACTCGCAGGCATGCATTTATAAAGCACCAATACTGCAAACTCAAAATGTCATCGCTAGGGGTAAGGATTGGATGCTGGTAAGGTTTCTTGACAATCAATCCTTGTTATTATCAATGAAATAAAGAGCTCGCCTACTAGAGGTAGATGATGCGTTAACACAGCCTTCATGGGATGATGCCATCAAACAGCCAATCCTTTTCTTTTCGAGTACCGATTTTTATTGGTTTGATTGTACCACTGACCACCAAGATTTTAAAATAGGACTTAAGAAGATTCTCCTGGACAATGGGTTTTACTCTACCAAGGATTTTTAAACCATAAATTTTAATGTTTAATTGCCAACTTGCTGTAAGTAGGTACTTAATGTGTATTACTTTGACAAGACTCATGTATTTTATGTTTTATACAAATATATGTATTGTTGAACGGATGACGACTAAATAATAAAAATATTCACACGGTCACATAAATGCTTGCAAAATTCTTAATCAATTTTCAAATCTTGATTGCCCAGATGAAAAAACAGAGGCAAATGCAGATTTCGAACATGTGGGGTTAAGAACCAGCAAACAAATATTAACAAATATTGACGGTAATTCAAACCCCAACTAAGCAGTTTACCGCTCCATTATTCTGACCGGGGTGTACTTCTACGGGTACATTTACATAATTATTACCAAATCTTTGGAAATGTTAACTATTCACCTTTTATTATTGAAAAACAACACATCTAGTACCTAATTAAGTAGATCACGAAACACAGAAGAACTTTCAAAAATATTTTACAGATTTGCTAGATAGTTACCTATATGAATACCGGTATTAAACTGGAAAAAAAATCGAGTATAATATTACGCAATTCTAAAAAATTTTCACGAAGACGTTTTCTTGGCTGTTGCAGGTTTAGAGGGTTTCAATTTTGCTTAAAATCTCCATTACCATCAATTCTTGACTCATTCTCAATGCAAGTGAAAGATTAACCGGAATCTGCAGTGAATACAAAACTAAATGTTGAATAAGTATTCCATTATTCTTAGATCAAAATATAATTTGATATATATTATTCGTTCCATTAAAACACATGAATGATGGACAAGTCAATGAATAATCCTCCCTGCGAATAAAGAGGATATGGAATAGTTTTTATGGAGATCGACCAGTAAGAAGATTAAATTAATTTCATCAGATTCTGCACATACGAGTGAGACGCTTTGCCAATCTTTTATTTTTGCAGGACAATTATCAAATCAATCTGGCTTTTGTTCTCATTGATAGTTATAATTGAATGCGGGCGATGTAATTCCACTCTACGAACAATTAATCCTCAGCGGAATAGTCATTATATTATGACAATCAAATAAAAATAATCTTGAAAGATTACAACAAATTTTAAAATTCAGATGCATGCGATTATTTCACAATCACTTTGATTTTTGGTGTTCTCTAGAAAGTGCCCATAATTCAGGTGTGGGGGGGGGGGAGCTTAAGCGGTGGTATTTGAAATTACCCCGATTATTTATTGCAAGGCATCCTCAAGCCCTATATTGCATCCCATTTCCACCCAACACCCACCCTTTTGGCAACATAGGGTAGTAAAATGAAGAACATTCATAAGACCACTCGGTATTCGAAACTTTACTGCTCAGTATTTAACCACACGTCTTATTATACATAAACACTCCAGCAATATTCTTCGAGTCACTTAGACTAAAATATCTTTACATCTTTGTGAGAACTTTGTTCTATAGTTCATAGTGCAATTCACATCAAGTCGTCAACCACAAATCCTGTGCGGCTAAAGCATTTGAAATTCTCGCAAGTATATACTGTGTTAATAATGTGCCCCTATGATATTGTATTGTTTATAGAACTACTCGACGAGATTTCTGTGTTTGGTTTGACATTCATTAACACATGTTTAATATGCACCAGATTATAGAATAGTTGGCGCGGAATTTCATGCCGGCTGTTACCCAGCTTCTGAAGAGAATGTTACTACTCTCCACCTATATCTATACAATGTACATGGCTATTAAAGCTACAAGGAAGAACATAAACTTTGCTGACGATAAGATTGGATGGGGTGACTTAGTGATATCATTTTGATTTCATGGCATTGCCATTTGGATGATTTTAAGGGGATTATCAAAGACTTAGTTTCTCTTTTAATTTTAAGATAAGGATTTCTCTGAATTTGGATTTTCATGTGTTTAACACTTGACTGCTGATTGCAAAACCATAATTACCTGATGAGATAATTAATTATTACAGTTGTGTCTGGATGGACACTGGCCAAGTGGTTTAGATCAAGTTTAGATATCTTGGGTTAAGGATGTAACCCAGAAGATGTGTCCTCTCGCACGGATAACAAATTATTGTATACAATCAATGAAGAAAAAGCGTTCCTTTAATAGGCATGTCTCAACAAAACTTGTAAATGATTTCCCTGTGCCCGTTGTTCAATGCTCTGTTTAAGCGGTCATTCAGGGAATGCCATTGGTTGTTGCCATGGCAATATAGTCATAACTGTTTAAAGTTGGACCATTGTCACCCTACACTAGCCATTCTGTTTTTAACAGGAAAATTACAATGAATTATAGCAGAGTATAGAGAAACTGGCTCTAAACAATACCTACTTATTATATTGTTGAATGATTGTTAATTCAGCTTTACAAAGTCTATACAAAAACAAGCACAGGCGTCCGCAGGATTTCTGCCAGGGGGGAGGGCAATTTGAAGCTTGTTTATGTCGTTGGCTACAATTACAATAAATTATAGAATGTTCATGCTGTGCATAACTTTTATTGCTGTAATTAACAGCTGTAACAATAATCCACTGGGTCATTGTTCATACACTCATCAATATGTCGATACTTTTTCTATATTTTTATACATTCAAATTTTAATATGCAATTAAGAATTCAGTTAATTTTTATGTTTATATGTTTATTTTATGTTTTATGTATAGTACCTATATTTTTAGATTGTTATTCGAATGTATTGAATAACTATATATTCGATATCATGCATCGAATGTAATGTAGCGATACATTGCATTGAATATAATGTGCCGATTATCGCTATTCGACATAATGATGTAAAAACCAAAGTTACTCAATTCCTATTGTGAAGGCTTTAATTGGGTATTCTGTTTAGATATTTTAAAGTCATTACCAGCTCCCACTTTATAGAGAATATTATCTTGTTCATCTATTCATCTAGTACGTAAGACATAGAACTGCCGGACACTTTGGTACAAAACATGAATTGATGAGTATAACGAGTTTTTGAGCGTGTAATCTCTTTGGCTTTTTCCATTACCAATTTTTCGATAGTAATCGAGACGCCTGTTTAAATTGCACCAAATCCAAACTTGTGAAGTTCAAATAAACCGCTGAATGGCATGAACGAGGAATAGCAATGAAGTCTCAAATTGAAAGGAAAGCTGAACTGAAATGACCACTGAAGGGGTTCAAGAGAGAGCTGCTGGCAAAATAGCAGCCCAGCCTCTGGACTTGATTAAATCTCACGATGTGCGAGATTATATTGGGTATAATCTATCAACCTCACCACGGTATTGTGATGAAATCCATCCATTCGTATTTCAACAACGTACTCATCCAATAGAAATGATGTAGACCGATTGGTAAACGAATATAAACCAATTTAAAAATTAATCTATGAAAATATTTTTTTCCTTTTATCACACAAAAAAATACTTTTCTCTAACTCTTACTGAAAGCATGAAAATCCTGAAATCAAAGCTCATGAAATAAAAACATGTTTTACGTCTTGTTCTGAGTTGGAACATACGTCAGGGCAATGGAAGAGTGACTTTACTGGAGTATTTCTAGTTCGTCCAAGAGTTCCTAAAGTTAGTACATTCCCTTCCCTCGACATTTCCTATGCTATTGCACTCTGCTATCTCTAAAACGCTTCTCTCGAAAGCATCCAGTCCAAACCTCGCGCACTGCCATCAGTGATTAGATACATTCAGATAGAAGAGGAACTGCCTTCAGCTCATACTATTATACCCCCACCCCCGCCCCCTCTTTGTGGTAGGTTGGTAAAAATGTAATATTGTTTAAAATCAATTATATTTTAGTAAGGTTAACATTTGTCAAATAAAACAGAAGAGTGTAAAAACAGAAGTGTAAAAGACGTTCTAGCACAAATTTTACAACAAAATTGAAAGCATTGGTAATCGTGAAATTATTCAAATTTTCATTGCTTACAGGCAATTATATATTCTTTAAATTAATTTCGTGATTTATGAAACTAAATAGTTTCCTCATCAGATGGCAAGTATAAGAAAATTATGGCAATGCGAAACATTAAGTTCCATCTCCCTTTAATGCAGGATGTAACTGGAATGCATAGATGGTCTCGGTTTCATCGTTTTAAATGGCTGCTCTTCTAACGGTGCCAGATAGTGTCTCACAAGTCACAATACACCAGGGTTTCTAATTATACGGGATTACATATTTTGACTTTTCCTCGTAAAGTGAAGCCCCATGTTTGATGCTACAAAATGCTCGGTATAACCTGGAAAATGTTCAGTTATGATGCTTTTAAGCGTTGAAAACGCTCGAATATTAATGAGTTCCATTGCATTTCTGACCATTCCATTTTGTAATTATGTATGTAGGATGTAGAATGACAAGTGTTATCTTGATAGAATCATTTATTATTACTAGAAAAGCAAATTAAGCTAAAAGTGCTTATAACTCAAGGGTATAATGCGAAAATTCTGCGACGAAGTGTACGAGTAGACTTAAGGTAACTAGTTTTCAGACATAGTAATTATTAGTCATTTGCTTGGAATGTAAACACTTGTGCAATACAACTAATACGAACAATGCAGCATGGAAAACAGCTGGGACTCCAAGTATGGTCAGAAACACATTGTGAGAAGCCTCCAAGCACATGAATCACAGTAGTAATAATGCTATTTCCTAACACCTGGTATTTTAGAGTGGGAGAATCGGAGTTCGGGGAGAGTAGAAAGACACTTGTGCAGTGCCTATAAACGAATAGACGCGAGCTTATACGAGTGATGTTATTATTTTTGGCATGGTAAAGTATTTATTCGTTATTATACACCAGCCCCTTTATAATTAATATGGAAATAAATCCTTTCAAAATCTAATATGTTTCGACACAAACCACAACAAAGTGTACGTAGCCACCACTATTACGTCATTAAGTATTAACTTTAGTTCTCTCAGCAAAGTAACAAGTCTACAACTGCAAGGACGTCGAAACCGACATAGAGCGACCTAGAAGCAAAACTTATTGCCAACTAATCATTTTTGAGTTAGTTAGAAATGTAATTTTTTTAAATTCATTTCATTTATTATTTATACCTACACATAATATATAGTCATTCAGTCATGATAGCACCTCCATAAGCCATTGGCATGTGCGGAGGTGAAAAATTATGTTATTCTAAGATAGGTATATTGTTTACCTCCTTGTCTCAATATTCTAAATGCCCATAACGTCCAAAAAAAGTTCCTGACAAAATGTGGATGGAATACTGAGTCCTCTGGCTATTAGTACAGGAAATACATCTGGTATATATCTTCATATCTTCTAAGTATTTCTTGTTTTTCTTTCTCTCTTTTCAAAGTGGAGATCTATACCCCTCATATTGTAAACTTAACAAATCAAACATTATTATCCGTTTGGTATCAACTGCACTACTTTGGAAATAGAAATAAAATTAGAAACTTACTTCAATCTTCCTCCACAATGGCACGTATTTCTCAAGGTTGGGTATGTCTTGTCAAATCCAATGGTAATCAATCACAAGTTCACTTGTTTTGATTATAACAAGAACAATGCATTGTAGTGTTCATGTTTCTGGCACATTTACACTTCATTTATTAATAAAGCCACGCACCAATCTTTGAACCGACTCCGGTATCGTCAAACAATTAAAATATAAAACCACACCATATTTCACAGATGTTTCTATCTTTTTCATCAAGTGCACACTGAGCTGACGTGAAATCCACCTCGACCGCCAACTACATCAAACAGCTGGTGTAAGCAAACAGCTCAATCACAACAGATATCAGCTAACCGGCTAGTGAATCTATATGCAACTATATGCAAGAAGGTAAACGCACCGTGATTCAGCGACATAGAGACACAAGAATTGTCCCCTTATCATAACAATCCCGCCACAGCGCACTTTTAGTATTTGTAGTACGATCGCTGGTAGTACCAAATAGTATTTGAAGCGTACAGGGAAATAACGCTTAAAGTCACATTCGGATGAAACTGAGATAAACGAAGTTTTATGTTGAAACTTCTCTGTTTCAAGGGTATATCCAAGGGTATATTCTTAAAGCTCATAAAAATCACTGCAAGATTGCACCTTAAACTTTTTTTTTTCAAAAAATGGACTCATAGCGTTCTTTCCCTGTACCCTTCATTTGCAAATGTATTTGTAAGCCAGTGATGTGGAGGTATGTGGACAATTTATTTGCCATCATTCCGTCGGAGAGTCTGGGGGATTTGGATGGATGGAAATATTATATTCACCACGGAAATGGAGGATGGAGGAGCGTTACCGTTCTTGGACATTCTAATTTCCAAAAGGATGGGGGTTTGAGTAGTTGAGTACAGGAAGCCAACGCACACTAATCAGTACCTACTTTCATATGCGTCTAATCATCCGGAGAGCAATAAGGTAGAGCAATCGATCGATATACACAAATATTTGTTCTTGATATTACAAGTTCAAAAAACGTTTCCTACATTTCAACTATATTTAAGAATCACATACTCATTTAATGTCCTGTAGTTTGCAACTCCAGTCCAACAATTAGTTTTCATTTTTATGTCATCAGAGGATGAACAAAACTTTAACATGGGAGGTATAGGGAAATCATTCGAATTTGGTTTATAACTTTTAAAATAGCACACGTTGGTATTGTTTTCAATATTTTCCTGATAGTTTGTTCATTTTGTTCATTTATCTCTCATAAAAAGAGATTTTCCTTCAAATCTAGAGACACAAAAAATAGATCTTCATTATATGGTCGGTGACAGGCAAAGATGAACCCTGTTTAACATGGCCAGGTATAGGACGGCCCATGCTAGAGCGGGTTCATCTTTGCCTGTCCCCGACCGTAGCCTAAAAACGGCACGATTTTCCTTTTCCGCCATAAGATAACGTGGGGGAGACAACTCAATTTATCTCAGAAACTGGACACGAGAAGTGTTTAATTTTTTCAGGGATTGTGGTTTGCATGATTATCAATAAGGCACCAAATTTTCAAGTAAATCGGAAACATTGAGGTTATGGTGGTTCTACCTTAAGTGCTTGATGTCTCAGGCAATTGTTTTGTCGATTACCCAGGAAGAAGTGTTGAAACTACGGCGCTCCTTCAAAGCAGTGGTTATCCTATAGGTGGTTATCCTAACAGCTTTCTATAGAAAGCTGTTCGGGAGTATTTTGCGGCTGGATAGGTGGGTAGGGCTGGATAGGGCTGGATGCGGCTGCGATAAGGAGAATGGCGTTTTGATCCATGTCTCTAGCAGAGTTTTAGGATGAACAATTTTATTTTGTTCCTAATAGTATTATCTGCAATATAAGATAAATAATGTATGCCTTACCAACCTAACTTTTATGTAAAACGTTTTCAAAGTTTGAGATTTTTACATGGCTCTGGGAACGAATTCATTTTCTTAAATTATTATAATTTATTTTTTATCCGCATCGACAATTTCAACAGAAAACTGTTGATATATTCTTCGGTTAATATTGAATGCATTGAAAACTAAAAAATACTCTTGTAACCGACTCTATTTCTGAGATAATGACATTCAAATGTTTGAAAATCTTGATATATGGCCATTTAACATGGGAAAACTGCACTAGTCAAAACAACTGCTGTATTCTTAACAAAAAATATTTAACGAAAACTTTATTATAAAATTATTCATAATCTCATATCGTATTATTCTCCACATTACATTATAAAACTCTATTTTAAAGTTTAAACATGCGTTTTCTGAATTAATTTATTTCATGTAATGAATAATATAGTCATTCAAAGCGATGGTTCATCCTTAAAGACTATATGTATTGAGTATACCGGGAGGCCCAAAAAAACGTCCAATGGGCGAGACTATACGCTGTGAAGAAACTATTGCAGATATAAGTCCTAAAATTTTACGAGTTATAACGAACATACCGATGATTGATGTGTGAAAGTTTAAAAACATTTCTTTTGTAGGAAAAAGTTAAAGCTGTTCGAATTTGGTTGTCGAAAAATCGATACGGAGCTCAAAGAGAAAAAAATCTGAAAAAGTCCAATGGCATAGACACCTTTAATTTCAACACTGCTGATGATATCAGTCTGAAAATTTCAAATGTTATTCAAAACATATGACTATATCTATTGTATACAAATTTCAATACATTTGAATCAGTGGAACGAAAGTTATGGTATCTAGAAGTTGAGCTTAAAAACAGAAAACACGGGAGATGATTTAACTTCTAAAATTAACATGCGAAATAAAACTTGAGAAATTATCTCTTGTTTATTTTGCTTTTTAAGCGCAAATTCTAGATAACATAACTTTCGTAACATTGATTCAAATAAATTGAAAATTTTACACAATCGATAGTAATAAATTTTGAATAACATATGAAGTTTTCAGCTTGATATCTGTAGTATAGTTTTGTGTAAACAGCGTCCCGGTCATTGGAAATTTTCTGGATGCGTGATTTTTTAGCTCCATGTAATCGATTTTTCGAAAATGAAATTCGAACAGCTGTAACTTTTTTCCAATAAAAGTTATGATGTTAAACTTTCACAGATTAGACATTAGTACGTATTGTATATTTGGAGTAATTTTCAGCCCGATAGGTGCAGTAGTTTCGTCACAGATGATGTCTCGCCCGTTAGACGTTTTTTTTGGGCCACTCAGTATACCGGGTTTCTCTAAAAAAAAAAGTCGGCGGGTGCTTGCCTTTCAAAATATTAGGAATGTTTTTAAATCGGCAACGACTTTGAGAGGTATTATTTGTTCCACAAAACCTATGATGATGTCCAGAAGTAAAAATATGTGATTTATTCATTGCCTTGTAAGCGTGGTAATGTGTATTCGCACAATTAAGATCAGCTCTGCACTCTAGTGGTAGAGATGTGGTACTAGAGGAAGGGTGTACGCATTCAATTCTTCATAAGGAACGTGTATAGTTTGGATACATCTACTTCATACACTATTAAACATATGACCCTGAAAAAAGTAACTAGTATAGAATAGATTATGCTTTATCGATCTGTCACCTCAGAATTTTTCTCCGAGGTTAAATTGCAGCGTAATAATTGTTCAAACATGTGATGCATCAGCCAATCAGAGGACAGGAAATGGTCCAACGGACCAATCAGGCTACAGTATAAGCCGTATTTGCTTCATACGGAAAGTTATTTTATAATTATTTAGACACAAAAAATAAATTTCTGAGGTGACAGATCGAATAAGCATAATCTTTTCTATACTCATTACAATTTTTATGGTTCTATGTTAAATAGTGTATGAAGTAGAGGTATCCAAACTCTACAGGTACCTTATGGAGAATTGAATTGCTACACCCTTCCTCAAGTACACATTTCTACCACCAGAGTGCAGAGAGGAAGCTTGATTTAGCGAATACCTACATTGGAGAAATTTCGATATTTCTAGACACGTAGTATCGCTCGAAATTCGAATCACCTTAAACATTGTATTAATTAATGTTGGGGTTTATTACATTGGAAACATACATTGGAACATTGGGTATTTAACAAAAGCAAAGTTGCAGTTTCGAAAGATTGGGAAATTGTGGAAAGTTAAACGATTGGATGAGCTCGTTACGTTTAATGAGTTTCCCTGGAGATGATAGGAAAAACAGTTTTCTCACCCATAGTATGAACGACGGCATTTCATTTCCAATAAAAACGAACACATTCATTAATTTACTATGAAATATGTGTTGACGCATTGCACGCTAAAAGAAAATAGAACCTCTAGAAATATGATGAAACGAAACAAAGAAGCGTTCTTTCATGTTCTTCGAACCTTATGAACAAGCCATTGAGCATCTGTGTTTTTGTGCCTTCCATCCCAACACTTCCATCCGACGTCGCTTCACTTCTGTAACATGTAGCACCAACATGTCAGACAAATCACACATTGTTCTTCTTCATGGATAATCCACCAACACTGCACACCCAGGCTATACTTTATTTTTACTTTCGTCATTTATTTCAGAATAATATCTCAATATTTGAATGAGGCAAAGGAAATAGATGTACGAATTGGATCAAGATAATAAGTAGTGATAGACGCTGAAGAGCTACAGCTCTTAGTAACAGGAATATCCCGAATGCAGCCCATTGACTACGGCACATTTAGCATACATATTAAACATAGATTAGCTCTACTTTAGCTCTTATTTGCTGTAGGTATGTCTCATTAGTAATTGTTTATAAATCATTTATGCAATTAACTACAAAATAAACTCAAGATTCGTCGAAAGATTGTCTTTACTCAACAAAAACACAGCACACAATGGAGCCCACGCAATCTTCGACTGTCCTTACACAAAGTTCATTATTTGAATCACGCACAAGCATTAAAAGCAGGTGTACTCTACACAGCGATAAGCGAATCCTCCTCTATTTGATTCAACTACGGTTAGGGATCACTCATAAATAAAGATAATTTACAAATCTGAAAGGCATTTAAACATTACTGATCTTGTTAAAGCCGAACATCTGAAATGTAAAACCAAACTCACGCTTTAATCCTATGAATAAAGTATAAAATAGAGAGCTTTTAGTGTGAGGGTAGGACCACGAGGACATTATGAAAGCGATTGGTGATTCCGGGGTTGTAAAACGATTTCGGTTGCCAAGTGGACGAATGGTAACGGACAGATCAACTATTTTCGTAGAAGAACAAAAGCGAATCAGCCAGTTAATTATTCCCTATGGTGTAAATATGCAAACTATGATCCTTGAATTTAAGATATAATGCGAGTTTACCGTGTTTTAATGACAGTGTTTATGGAAGGTTTGAAGTAGTTTCACGGTTTTAAGTCGTGTTTGTCACTAAATCAATTAAATTGATTGCAATAGCACCTTCATCATTGCCGCACGGTTTGGAAACCGATCCGATGTCTGAAACTGTATACGTGCTTATGATCATAAAAAGTAGTTAACACAGCCTTTCTATGAGTTCACTTCAGATCACTACCGGTTAGTCATTAACCGATGATATTGCTATTTTGTTTTTATTTGGAGATTACGAAAACCACTCAATTTTCTTCTGCCTAAGATATCAATCCCGACAAGCTTCATTAATTAATCCTAACGCCCGGCTGAACCCATTATGTAAATACCAGATGGCCGAAGAAGCGCGCACTGGGCAAGACTCTATTGGGACAAAAATGTTATTCATCTGGATAAGTTTTGTTTTCAAGAACAGTCCGAAGGAAAGAAATTACATCAGTATTCATTTGGTCATCGACAATCAATTATACGGAGTTCAAATTGTCGTTTCTTCAACCCTAAGACCAGTTGCAGCATAATCTGTTTAGTTAAGATTGAATAAGTATTGGACCAGAGTCTGAGTTAAAATAATTAAGGAATTCGCTATCTTAGTAAGACATATGCTTAAGAGAACAATCGGGAAGAATCGGAACAGAAGGATGAATATCCATATAGAGTGGACAATCAGTTCAATGTTTCAAATTGTTCAGAAATAGAGTAAATTGAGCAATACAC
Source organism: Leuctra nigra (assembly GCA_934045905.1). NCBI lineage: Eukaryota > Metazoa > Arthropoda > Insecta > Plecoptera > Leuctridae > Leuctra > Leuctra nigra. The sequence goes on from OW203763.1 coordinate 5,587,584, forward strand.
AGGAAGAGTGGAAACGGCAAAAATCACAAGAGTCCTCAATCTCAATACCTCGTTCACATCAAAGAAATTGAGTGGCCTCCAAATTCTCTGGACAAAAATCCGTGCATAACTTTGTATTGAATACTTGGCGTGAGAGACATGTATATAGTACGAGGGACTTTGATGGAACGAAAGTCAAAGATCCATTGAGCGGCAACATTATCGGAAATACATAAGAAAATCGATTCTGCATTAGGAACCATCATTTCCGAATTTGAAAACCATCTTCTGAATTATCATCAATTCTTAAAATTTAATTTTAAAACTATTACAATATTTTTCTCATAATCTGTTAAAGCCAATTTCAAGATACCATTCGTCGTAATAATTAAAATGCTTTGAAATGTGTACACAATCAGTACAATTAGTCAGTGGTACAATCATCAACCGCAATCATTGTATGCTTTTAGTAAAATATGAAATGTTCAGTTTGATATGTTATAGTCATTGTGCGCTTTTTACCCCCCCCCCCCCCCCCCCCCCCCCCGCGCCACCCACACTCACCACCAGTATTAATGGCTGTATGGTAACGAACTATTTATCTGTCATCATGACAATTCGAACCCACACCAATGGGTAAAAATTAGGAATGAATAAACAGTACCTGATTTCTGATTGCATCATTATTGTGGATTTGGTTTTAACCAGCTAAAGGCATTGAACGAATTGTTTAAAATGAAGTGGCATTAGGCCATACGTAGTATATCATTCGTTCGGGCGTATTGCCGTTTGCGCCCAAATATTTGAACTAGTTGCTGAATGATTTAGACAAAGGTTTTAATTGTTTCGTGCCTGCGGTTAATATGTGGTATTAATTGTGTGAATATGACATTGTGAGGATTGTGGACACAATAATTAAATTTCTGTTTTTGTGTTTACAGCTTTTACTTGCATTTTTATATTTATACATTACGTCCCTTTTTACAAAACGAAACTTCTAATTCGTCTAAATTCTACAAAACCCTTAAAATTTACAAATATAAGTTATTCTCAATTCTTCACACGTCCAATTAGATTTCTTCATTTTGAATTAAGTTTATTTAAAAAAAATTACAACATTTTAGTATAGACTACTTCATTATAGTATCTTTATTAAACAGATTTGCATATATGGTGTATACACGGTGTCTGAGTATTAAAAATAATAAGCTGTACGAAGAGGTTACAAAGTTTCCTTAAATCAAATATTATAATTAAGGGGACAGATACATACCTACATACCTACTGATATTCTCTGATATTCCTAATTCTATATGGAACGTATGTATTATATTATTCTAGAAAAATGAGAATTCGGAATGAAATTAATAAGTAGGCTAATAAGTTCTGCGCGAAGGTGGTCGAAGGTCCGTAAAGTTAGCGTATGGTTGAGCATAAGCACGATCTAATATTTGGCACGATGCTTGCGAGCCATCCATTTTCAGGCTAGTTGATACATAGGCACTCGTATAAGGAAGATGAAATAAAATGCAATACCTATAATTAATATTATAGCATGCAAATAACAGGTAATCAGAAACCATACCGACATGGCACGGTCTCAGGCGAGGTCTCAGGCACATGAGAACAATGCATGCTCTTGGTTGTGAGACGACTCCGGTCTCAAAGCGTTCAAAGCATTCAATCGTGGTCAGATTTCATGTCTGACCCAAAAGAACAACGATGGATCATGGACTATGCTCCACAGCTGTGAAATCATGTCTGGATTAATCGCTAGTTTCATCTTGTCTAGGAATTCAAATTCAGGTATGAACTAAAGTTATCTATAATGAAATTATAATCTTTATATCTGCCCTGAAAAGTACATAAAATAAATTTCTTAAATCGATTTTGTTCATACCCATGAGCAGTTATAGAAGGAAAATATTTGCTTTGTTCTTTTTCATTTGTGACCTTATAAATCCGCATGTTTTATACCGTTGTCATTTCATTTCAAAGTGTTGTATTTGCTCTTTGTGAAAATGTAATAATTCTTGTTTTCATTCAGAATAAACGTTACGAATATTTAGGATGTAGTCTGTAAATAATATTGAAAATGAACGACATATCGATTGTCGCCATTTTTAGAAACATTACTAGAAACAGATATTACTCTCTTCCAATAAAATGAAATAAAATGTATCCATGTATCAAAGAACTTAACATGAAACGTGGCAATACATGGACAGTTGCTTGCTGCTATTGTATTTCACATCAAACAGAAAACAATGAAATAAAATGTTACAGTGTCAATATAATATGTAGACACTGGATTACCATTATGTCGATCCTGCTTAGGTCTCCATATTGCGTCCATTTTAAACGTCAGAGGCTGGGTGGGTTCGCAACTGATTGCAACTAAAGAAATGATAAGAAATTTAAGAAATCATTACTCGGTTTTGTTGCGCATTACAAACTTTCATCTTGCTTTGATATACTGTAAAATCGGTAAATAACGTGTTACACATGGATTATCAAATGTACGTTCTAAAAATCTCGTGTACGTCCAAATAAATATTTGTGTCCCCTTCTAGCGTTCATTGTGTGTCACTTTGATGCCATGTGCTCTCTGCAGAACATTGACATACGTATATAAAAAACGTTTAATTATTTAAATAAATAAATGATTTTTTTTAAATTTATAAATTTGTTATAGGTATCATTGACTTTCGCTCTTTATGGGATTTGCGAGACTGTCGTCGATGTCTAGTGACAAAGAATGACGACCCGTTCTTACGTACAACCATAGACATTGTAAGGCTATACAATGTCTATGGTACAACCAAGATCAAATTCTTCACGCGTCCGGCTGAGATCGTCTTACATTTGAACAGAATGCAGGGAAACTGACGCAGTACAACAATATGCTTAATACGAATGTCTGTATAATACATGAAGAGTATTAAATAAAATTAATAATATATCTTTATAGGAAGCTTCCCCGTATTTGGGAAGCCTACTGAAAGAGGACGCTAGATGTGGAGAAGAGTGAAGACGAGGGTAAAGAAAGCAGATGGATTTTACCAGCAAATAAGAAAGATAGTGTGGAACAAAAAGCTTCCACTAAAATTTAAATTGGTACTGTACAAACAATATTTCTTGCCAATTTTTAGTAATGGAGCAGTTACATGGAATATTGGGTGGAAAGAGGCAGGCAAGCATGATTCAGGCAGTAGAAATTAAATTTGTGAGGGCTACACGGTTGGAGTATCAATGTTGGACAGGATAAGAAGTAATAAGTTACGAAAAGAAGTTGCAGTGGATAGATTGGGATACACTATTGGAAGAGATAGGTAAGGTGGTTTAAAAAGATGAAGATGATGAAAGATACAAGATTGGCTAAAAGAGAGTTTGATAGGAATGATAATATGAAAAGAAAAGTTAGTAGACCTAGAACAAGATGGTTTGAGTTGAAAGACAAGACATTGAAGATCGTGGGGAAAGTTGGGAGAATGTGAAGAATCAAGAAATGTTGAGAGATGAGGAGAAATGGAATGAATTAGTGGATATAAAGGAAATAGAGGTGGAAGAATGTAGTGAAGAAAATGAAAGGGTGGAAAATGAAGATGGGAGGGAAGATGCAGATATGTGGAGAGAAGAAGAAAAGGATGAGTATGAAATGGAATTTGAGGAAGAAGAAGAAGAAGAAGAAGAAGAAGAAGAAGAAGAAGAAGAAGAAGAAGAAGAAGAAGAAAAAAGAAGTGTTTTGAAATAGTGTATCTCAATTATTTGAAGTATAGTTTATTTAATGTTTAGTTTATAAGAAATGTAATGTGACAGGCTTGGCCAGCCGGCATTATGGTATATTTATTTGTGTGGCTTATAATAATGTTAGCAATTTATCCTACTGCATCAAATGTTTGGAAAGGTGCTTTAAATATAATAAAGTATGCTGTGATTTAAAAAAAAATTGCCAGAATCTGGTGTAATTGTATTTATATTTAAAACGGATACAACCTTTAAAATGAAAATGATGTTATGTTCCTGATGTCATACAAGATGGAACACAAGATAATTAGTAGGCCCCTCTTGTTTGTTCCAGCTGTGTCTGTGTCCGTGGGAGTGTGGACACTTGTGGCAATATCTCTGGAGCGCTATTTCGCGATCTGCCGTCCACTCAAGTCGCGGCGATGGCAGACTCAGTTCCACGCCTACAAGATGATCGTCGTCGTGTGGCTGGGATCGCTGCTCTGGAACACTCCCATCCTCGTCGTCTCCAGGAGACAGGCGATGAGACAGGGTAAGACTTAAACCAGCTCACAGTCACATGGAACACAAGTTTCGTATTTACTTATCTAGTTATATGTTACAACCACGAGAGCCACATTTGTTTATGTGAATACAGGAATTTGAAACACAAATTTACAGGTTAGATAGGCGTTATGTTCATACACCGATCAAGTATTACGACTAAACATTAATGGGAGAAGGGTGACTGATAGGTGATAGGGTAAATTATACGTTGTTGATAATGGAAAAGTAAGTAAGATGTATATTTTTTTTTTAAATAATACGTTATAACAAATCGAATAAAGAGCATTAAAGTGGAAAACAAACAAGCTCAATACGATAAGTAATGGGATGTAATATTAATTTGTATGAAGTTTAGTGAAAACCTCATATTTAAAAAAAAATCCTTTGATATTATATGATTTATTTCAATCAGCGCGCTCCAATGTTTACAAATATACGTGACGTAGTCGGTGCCCCATATATGACTCACAATCACTGCCAGTGCGAGCAATAATCTCAAGAGTTGACAGTTAGCGATCTTCAACCAGCATGCACTGCACAGTTCGTTTTAAACAAACGAGTAAAATCACATCTTTTTTCTATATTTCGTGCGTTTATTTTCGTAATTGTGTCTAACAATACGCAATTTTTATTGTGAATCGTTCATCATACAATTTGACATTGAGTAGGGAGACGAACGTATTGCTATCACTTGGCACCGGAGTATGCAGAGAGTGACCTAGAAGGTGTTGTTTAGTGTACTAGGATGATACAACTATAATATTATTTACACAAGACGAATGGATATTTTGTGGATCATTCTTATTCCAAGCCATGTGATTGTTAACATCATGAGTTCAAACCTATTCCTAGTGATTTTGAATGTTTGTGTCGTCGGGAAAGTGAGACAATTTACAAGGTAAGACGGGAATTGAATGTGTCACTAAAACCCCATCTCTTCGAACTTGATAATGTAATCATTTTACAAAAAGTTTTTAAAGTATTATAAGATTAACCAGTTTATAAAACTAAGACTGGGAGTCGACGGAAGAATATGTAGTTCTCTCTTGCTCCTACCTAGTAAATACATCGTGGGTATTTAGCTCACCTTATTAGGTACCTTACAATTCGATTTTTAATATGTCCGGCTGATAACGATGTATTGGACAAGTACGAGGCTGTCATAAGGTTGGAAGCTGTCCCAGAACGATTTAGCTTTGGATTTAGCTTTCAAAACAGTGAATCGTTTGGACGCTTTCTTTCTATTAGGGAAGCGGTAAACTATTACAGCGGTTTACTATTACAGCTGTAAACAAGGCACTATGAAATCATATGATATTATTATTATATCTTAGAATCCCAGTTGGAATCCTAACTTAGTGCATGAATGATTTAGACTGATTTTCATGCGTACATACAAACTCATGCGGCACCCATTTAACAAACAAATGCAGAGCATCCCGGGTGAGGCACCCGCTACGTCATCGTTCTAGTAGCGTTGCGCAAGAACGTCTGTCAAGAGTCTTACAATTTTTATTTATCACTAACAAACTTGTCTATGGTAGGTGAACACATACAACATTCTGACAGTAGAATATCACTTAACTTATTTTTTTCTCCGTAAAAAAGAAATGGCAAACGTTCTATCAATTTGGAATAGAGAATACGAAACAAAAGCACACCTATCACAGAAAAAAATAAACAACGCTTTGAAAAATTGCACGTGTAAAATAAAACAGGTTTTCTGATGATACCTTTGAAATACCTCTCTCATATTTGATGTAACAGTCATACGTTCATCGTATGGTTTCAGTCATACTCAAAACTCAGTTCATAAGAACTAGTTTCAACTTCCCGAAGCGTGAATACAGGAAACACAACCGTGAAAACTTCTGGCTTTTCCCGGAAAACTTTCCCTCCAGTTCATTTCCAGGAGAGATATGAGAGTGTCTACATGAAGTAATAAATTTACATTATTTAATACATTACACTAATAATAAAATAAACAATTATATTTTATTCCAGCCAAAAGAAGTGTAGGTGACTGACAAATTTGGTTGATGTGACGTTCTGCAGTATTTTGCAATATCTTAGACCAATAACTGGTTTTCAAAATTGTCTAGCGAATTATGAATAAGGAGAATTGATATACTGTTTGATATTACATTAGTCGTTTTGTTGAGAAGATATGAGTTTCATAAGAATATCTTGAATAATCAAGATTTTTGAAAGTTTTTGGCTTTGGCGGTTTTTGGATTTAAAGATTTGGAGAAGGGATGCATTATTTAAAACAGTTTAACGTCAGCCATTGTAATGCATATAGGCACTGGATACACCACAGGTATTTAGAATACATTTTGAGCCCCTCTTTCCAGTTAGGTTCTTCCTAACCAAACAATATACGTGAAGATATTTAGGATTGTACCATCCAACTATTTATATCAACCAAAATTACTTGTGCATCAGCCAATTATATACTTTCAACAGTCCCTAAGTAATGTAATTTTTTAGCCCTAAACACTTGACGTATCAAATTGGGAGACCTTCATTCAATGCTTTCGCTCAACTTGATTCAAAGATTCGGTTCGTTAAAAGTGAAAACATATTTTTTAGTTGGCACCATTACATTTGATTTTTAAAGAAACGAATAACAACGCGAAGAAATGTTTTAAAGTGTATGATGATTACAGCAAAAGAGTACAAATAAATCCGGGTATTATTTGGATGATAGATGCTCAGTCTTATTTGGGGAAATATAATACATGACCTAAATTTATTCGCTATTCCGTCGTTCCGCTTTGGACTTAACTGAATGTAAATTTTATAATATTCCTCACAACTCACCCGAAATATTGCCCCGTCGAGGCTTTAATAGACCTGCAATGCAACAACTCGCTCGAGATGAATGCATCGTGATCAGCTCGTGGAGTCCTCCGAGTTCTTCCTGATACACTTAGCTTTGAGAAGAAGAGAAGAAGACTAGAATCAGTGATTATCCGTTCATTGGAGCTTCATTGATCTTGGGAAGTCTCAAGCAATCTCCAGGATGCTGCGTGTATTTGTGGGTTTCGGATTAGACCATCGAGTCTTGCCAGCTCGCCTGTTCTCTCGGCCAATGTTAATTCAATTATTTCATTGGAGTTAGTGGCGACTGGCGATGGCTAAGTAACTGTTTGCTTAATCACTTTGTTTAAAGTAACACTGGATATCGCAACATACGCTGCAGCCCAAATGTATTGCTCGCTCATTATTTTGTAGCTATGATGTAGCTATACTACCAGCATCGGAATCACCATCAACATTAAATTTTATTTGTTATTGCATTTAAGTGAACTGTTTGTTTTATTGTAAAATTATGTTTTGTTCTCTGATTGCTCATGCAATTTCTACTTTATGTGTGTAATATTGTTATACCCTTGTCTGTGATTATACTATTTACATTTGTAGTTGGATATCTAATGTTACAAAAATACCTTGATTATTCGAATCTAATCTAATATAATCTAAATTAATATATTCTAATGTAATCAAATCCATAATTTCAATTGTTTTACGTCTCCTCTCCCCTTTGCCGTTACTCTAAAGTCACTTCTAAATCAATGGGCTGTGAACCGCCAAATTAATACTGAAAACATGATTCAAACTAAATCGGCTTGCTGAATACATTCAAACTAAATTATACCTCCCGCTTACTCAAACATCGTAGACAAAATGCAGTATTCGAAGCATTTGTAAGCATTGAAACATTGTAGAGCTGCAAATACCTTTTGGAGAAAACAACCTTTTTGTTTCATTATTATTAATGTAAAATGCACGCATATGATGATGCACATTGTTGGGCCTAAATTATGAGTACATAATATATGCATTTATCTTTGATGTCCTATATATTCAGTCGGTAATAATAACAATATATGGAACATATGGAAGTAACTTAAGTACATGCGTATAATATGATATTGGTTCAAATAATCCAAGCATCATTAAATGTTCAATTTACGAACCGGAAACATCAGATAAAAAGCTTGCCACAAACCTAGACATTTAGCCGAATTAAAAAGAGACTTGTGAAAGCATTTTTTAAAGTAGAATTGGCGACGTGAGTTGGAGGGGAGCGAACGCTTTTGATAACCAAATGGCTTTCCAGAAGTAGGCTACATTCCGATGGCCCATTTTATTGACTAGTGCTTGAAATGTGTTGAAAATCGTCCAACTTTTCAGAATCGGGATAAAAATCACGAAATGGAATTTCCACCAATGGTCGACTCTCAACGAAGCACTGCACTCGAACGAATTCAATCGCATTTTCATATTTTATGAGATAAGTTATTCCCGTCTTAAAAGGTTTAAGCATTTTAAGAAAATAACAATAATTCTCGGTTAATGAACGAGAATGGCGATCCTTTCTTTCCAATGTTTTGTTATCACTGGACTAGAATATGTTAATTCTCTCGCGCTGTATACATTTTTGCATTTGGTATAGGTATATTATAATAATACTACTCGTTTGAAAATGCATAAGAGCACAAGACTAAAATATCTGATAAAGATATATAAAAGTATTTGATTGATTGATTGATTGATTGATATATTTTATTTAGCAATTTGCTATTTAAGTACACTTGCAGTCAGATTACAATGGATACATTATACAGTAGACATTTTAAAATCAACATTCTTAATAAATAATAATCCTAGTGAAATTTTTCTTTTACAAACTTAATACATTGAATTCTAAATAATACTTGACTGCTCTCATTTTAAACACTTTTCGGAAGTTCATTGTACAACCTAAAACCAGAATAAAACAAGGTCTTTTACATCAAATTGAGTATTACATCAAATTGAGGTCTGTCGAGTTCACAAATAGCTAATTACAGATTACTGTTATAATGTAAGCACGGCATGATGAAAGAAACGAGAAGAAAGTGATTTACCATTTCATGATCTCGTCGACGAGGAGGTTGATCGGCTGCGTCGTGTAGGAGACAATCACGGGGTGTGACTCGCTGTTCTCGATGACGGCGTGGACGCTCATGTGGTATCGGCGTCCCGGCGTCAAGCCGATGACGTCGACGAGGAGGTTGATTGGCTGCGTCGTGTAGGAGGCGATCACGAGATGTGGCTCGCTGTTCTCGATGTCGGCGTGGACGCTCACGTGGTATCGGCGTCCCCCTTGACGTCAACGTCAAGCCGATGACGTCGACGAGGAGATTGATCGGCTGCGTCGTGTAGGAGACGATCACGGGGCGGGACTCGCTGTTCTCGATGACGGCGTGGACGCTCACGTGGTATCGGCGTCCCGGCATCAAGCCGATGACGTCGACGAGGAGGTTGATCGGCTGCGTCGTGTAGGAGGCGATCACGAGATGTGGCTCGCTGTTCTCGATGTCGGCGTGGACGCTCACGTGGTATCGGCGTCCCCCTTGACGTCAACGTCAAGCCGATGACGTTGACATGGAAAGGTCCGGGAGGGTCGACGATATCCACATTCGACGTGCGCGTGCTGGTTTCGGGAGGTTCGATCTAGAAACAGGGAGGAACAGGATCGCTTTGAGCTTTATGGTCGTGATCAAAGAACAAAACATTTTATATGGGCATATAGATCGAAGCTCGGACTCGCTTATGTGCGGCAAGTCTATTCAGAAGAAATTATAACGTGTGTACTTTAGGACGAAATCAGGGTACTCCGATCCAAATACGGTATGCAGCCAAAGTATACCAATGGCATCGTGAAAGCCCATTTCTTGATGTTTTCTTTAGAGTGACATTATCGAGTGGTTTTGTACTTAACCTTTCCTCTGATATGCACACACAAACAGGCGTCAACTGATACCATCCTAACTGATACTGACCTCCGTGCCCCTGAAGCAACTTGTACCATCAATTCGTCAAACACTGCCCACTCCCCTTCCTTAATCCTTAACATCAAAGTGTCACTTGAAAACATAAAGGAATCGTGTATCATGATATCATCTTGATGAGTTTATGGCTCTAGCAGTCAAGGGTCAAAGTACACAATCTACAGTCTCGTACAGCGAAATCTTGTGAGCATATTTACATTGTAACAGTATATTTTAATAAAACAGTGATAAATGGGTGTTTGTAAAAGGGTTAGTGAGGAAGGAAAATCTTCGTGAATATTAAAAAAGGTCTGTTGCTGAAATTTTAAACCATATTATCCGGTTATTAGAGCATTACCTAATTATCTTGGCGCGCGTTTTGTATTAAAATCAGCGGGAGGCTGCCATTAAATCCCCATTTTTCGCTATCCCCAAGTTCTTATTTACAGAAATCAATGTCTTCATTTGATTTAGTTACAGAAAGCTGGTGGCTTCTGCAAGAGTATTGTCTTAGTTTCGTATGAAGTGAGCGTTAAAAGAAGCCAGCCGGGGGTCCCCTTGAGCTCGCATTGGCTCCACCGATGGCACTCTCCTGCATTAGAGATCAACTGGAGCAGACCTGGGCAAACTTATTGGCTGAAGGGCTGCATTGAGAAATTAAATATGATAGCGGGCCACAAAAAAACATGATTAACCGGAGACATTTTGTTGTTATGGCGTTACAGGACTTGCAGTCCTACTGCCGCCTCAACAACTCTACTCCTTTTGACGATGCGTTATTAACATTATATAGGAGCTGACCAAGATTCTACCTATCTTGGGAGCTGACGTTGGTTGATAATTCGTAACTAGGGATATCATGCGAGTGAGTAGTTAGCTCCCTGCGCTCTGCTGTTTTTTAACAACCCATCCCAAGGACGGTGTAACGCCCGTCGAGAGACTGATAACAGGTGAAGGGGTGTCGTTACACTAACCTCCAACCACGGAAAAATTAGGCCCGCGTAGGCCCGGAAAAATTGAAATATTTTTATTGAATTAGGTGCACTTTTATTCGTTTTTGCACAGATTTTGAAATCATTTTGAAATGTCGCACCTAAACTCTTGCTGTTATAAGCCAGGCTGTTGAACGTATTGATCTCGTTATAATTTTGGGGAGCAATAAAGTCACATATTTATGAAAAGTGTCCCCGAAGTGGGCAAAGCCCCCAAGAAAATTCTCTATCACATACAGTTTTGGTACAATTTTGAGACACATACGGTCCAGTATTTAAGAAATCCGTTCAATCCCAATCAAAAACAAAATAAAAATAAATTAACAACTTTGAAATCCTACATATGCCACCATTTGTAAAAAATATGAAATTTCACATTTCTCTTCCAAAGTTTGCTACTTATCCCCGTGTGTATAAAATGGATTTTCAGCTAGCTGTCTGCTTCTTCTGGTATTTTTATTGTAACCGTAGGTACCTATTTACAGACGAAGCCTGAGGGCCGCGTCCAAGAACGTCGCGGGCCGCATGCGACGCGGGGGGCGTATTTCCAAAGTATACCCAGCCCCAGCGCACCGTCGACTGATTAGTGTGTCCTGTTCACGTGGTCCATGATTGAATGATCACCTCGGTTGCGAAACTGAAATTTATCTGTTAAAACATCTCAACCCACGCACTAGGAAAGTATATCTTCAAAATATATAATGAGAGAAAATCCTTTCATTGATGTCTGTCCATATGGATGACTTAGTGACAATTGACATTGAGACCTACAGGCTACAATCCTTTTGATATCGTAGTACTATCCTGTCGTATTACCTACTATTATCGTAGAAATCTTGGCGCTATCTTTTGAAGTTCAATGTAAGCTGCAAACTATAGATTGGTGCGAAGAATTGTTGACCTTGTGACCGAATTAAGAACTCTGATTCGATTTTATTGTGTCACTCATCTGCAATGTGCTAAGCATATTCACACAGCAATTGGCAAAATAGTAAATGTAGTCACTGAAAGTGTGGTGTGAACTGACACTGATATTTGTGATGTTAAAAAGTGTCCAACTTGTTAGTAAGTCTTCTATGGAAGCAACTATACTAGTGGGATATTGAGAGAGACAATACTCAGGACATTATAAACACTTAAAGATGAACATTTAATACGTATCTTCTTCGTTTCCTTCGCGGATAATTTAACTTATTTCTCTTTGACAGCGATGGGCTGAGTTGTTATGACAGATAACTTCCAGTTCCGCAACCGAGGTGATCAACCATTGACCACGTGACCAAGACACACCAATCAGTCGAAGGTGCGCTGGGGCTGGGTATACTTTGGAAATACGCACCCGGGGGCCGTAGTTGGCCGTAGTATATCAACTAGAGGGTCAGTGAGCCAGATCATGTCAAATAATAACATTAGATTGACTGATTGACCTCTTCGCAGGAGGTTAGGTAACACAAATACTCTCTATGCAATGCGGGGTGCTTCGAGTCTGGACGTGAAGCAACGTGGCTTTACATTATCATAAGTGTACACCACGATTATTATCGATTATTATGCAAAACTTTTCACATTGTCAAAATTAGTCGAACGCGACGCCAAGGCTGGAAATGCGATATAACATTTTTCCCTTTTCAGTCATTTATCATATTGTAATTAATTGGAATGGCTCAACCGTTATGACGACATTTTAAGTAAATTATCTTTTCAGAATTATTTTCTTCTGGAAAATCTTCTATCACCGTCCATGATAGAACTGTGTATACACAGAAAAACAGCAGAAGAAACACTTATTAAGTTGTTCAAATGAGAAAAGTATCAAGGCGTGGACCTGATTTTCATCGTGCGACATGAAATACCGCAGATTCCTTCTTATACTTTACACAAGTAAAAATAGAGAAGTAATCAAATATTCAAACACTACTTTGTTGGGTTCAGTCCTTATACAAATAGTGCAACACTAAGGAAAGTGATTTTATCTGCTTTAAGCAATTCCCCTGTATGTGAGCAAGTCTTAATTGTCTTTCATGACACTCATTTATCATCTGTTTTATTACCTGGCACAAAGAAAGAACATTTAAATACCAAGAGGCAAATCGAGGGTAAAAAATGTTTTATGCATTTTAAAAGAAGCCGTTTTGAAACTGCTTGTTTTTGGTATATTAAGAGGAGGGTCTTCTATTTATTTGAGTCCAATTTGAGATTTTCATAATGCTATTACCTATTGACTTGCTTAGAACAGTCACATGCAATGTCAAATCATTATCAAACGTCTAAATATGCATTACAATATCAAATAACAAATGCAATCGATAGCAATACAATGCCGAAATGAGTAATGAACTTGGAAATAGCTGTGAATTTTGGTCCCGTCTTTTCATAACAAACTAGGTGTGTGGGTACTTTGGAAGGTACGACAAGAAAATGCGTCATATCTTGATTGAAGAGCAATTTATGGTAAACACTTCTCGCCAATCTGGGAAAAACAAACCAATTGTTTTTGATAACTGTAATCGATAAAATGTTCATCGGCTAACTGTTTACGATAACTAGGGTGTACACTTATTTTATATTCCTTGAGAATGGTTTTCATTGGCTGCCAGATGACAGCCAGGGAGTATTAATCAACATACCATTCGATAAAACGTCCTTCAACTACTTGCACTGCAAGCAGAGTCGTTCTATGTGAGACTTGGACCCTAAGATTATGTGATGTGAATGGATTCATCTCTCAAGTCTGAAAGAGAGATTTTGTTCAAGGTCTCGCTATTACAAGGCCCAAAAGACACATTAGCTAACTTCTATATCATGCAAATCTTGTCCAACTTCACTGAAAACTTTGTATTGCTTGTAGTTCTCTGGTTTGTCGAAAGGGGATAGAAATTATATTATAGTTTGGAATAACTTACGATTGACTTTCTTTGCATTTAGATATGCTGGAAGCCCAAAACACTTCGGTAAAATCTGAAATCACAAATCGCAGACAAATTAGCATTTACATAGAATCTTGAAAACAATCGAGATAAATATTAGTTAGCAAACGTATATATTAATTACCACGATTAAAACTAAGTGACACAAAATTTGAAGTATCATTGCGCAGAACTTTGACGATGAGGAGGATACCGTCTCCTTTTCCAGCTCTCTATAGCTAAGAAGCAAACATTACTGAGCGTTAACTTGGGCAACCTTAAGGTACATACCTCTCTATCTTCTTTCGTATAAACTTGAAATTCAAATGATCATTATAGGGTTATATGCAATCATGCGTGATCACGGGATATCGATTTGTGATTTGAGAGAAGTAACAAAAATGATTTTTATTAATGCATCAGAGGTATTTATGAAACTGTATAACCCCACTCACTATAAGCAACATTATTGAGGGAATTGTGAAATCGTTCCAGCGCGAATGATTGGGAATAAATCGCTGCATCAGTGATACCTGTACCATCCCCCTGCACTGGGCGGCATGTGGCATGCAGCTGAGCCCCGTCAACAAATGATGTACTGCGACAAATTGACAATTAACGCCAATATCTGTAATCCACAGACTCCATGACAATCTAAATATTAAATGGGCATGAGGTTAAATGTGAAAACAATGGATATATTGATTCGATAGGTTGTAAATAATTCTATAATTTAGCAGAATATTATGTAGATAGGCAAAGTCTGTCACAGTATGTGCCGAAAATATAATATAAAATTATTATAATAATATAATAAATTTATTTGAATTTTGTATTTAATATATAGCCTTGGTGACAATGTAACATTGTATTTAAGCATTGTGAGATATATAAAATATTAACATCATAAGTAAGATAATTGTACGAGTAAATTATATGTATACAATTAGGTAAAGACAGGTTCTAGTAAAACTATTTTAATTTCATTTAACTGAAGTCACTACAAATTAAAAATCTTCTTCATTGTAGAAACGTACCTTATTAAAAAGAGTTTCAATACAGTCTTAAATGTTTTAAAAATTCCCCTTAATGATTTAATTTCTTCAGGTATCATATTAAAAATACGTCTCCCAGCCTGGCTATAACTGCAATGTATTAAATCATTTAAGTACACTTCTTTCCATGTCGATTTATATGCTACTTCAAGTGATATTTAATTTCGTGTCTCAGCTATGACCTAGAAAGAAAATGAGCTTCCATTGAATACATTATTAATACTCTTAATATGAACACAGAAAACGAGAACATTTTCATATTTTCATAATTAATATCTCTGATTTTATTGTAAAATATATCATAAATCATATAATATTATTTTATTATATTTGCAGGCTAAAGTATGCAATATCTGCATTATTATGTGTACAATGAATAACAAACAATAAAGCTAGCGATGAGTCAAATTAGTAATACGTTTGTTGGGAGAACTTTGCACTTTGTCAAAATGCTTTGTGACAGTTTTGACCTGAAGCACCTGAAGCACCTGTGTTTTGGCACATTGCCGGTGTAAACTGGCCAGTCAGGAGACGACGTTCCCTCGCTGGAAGGGACATGCGTAGGAAAATCAGGTCCTGATTGGCCTAAACTTCAATACCAACGCGTCATCGCAGGACTAGTGGATTGAATTAGGCTCAGAAATTGTGTTCTGACAGAATACATGACGCACTGAGTAGATTATTCCACTGATCCTGATTAAATGATACGTGTCCTTTGATGACGGTAGTTTGTTCGACTCCTGTTGGCTAATCTGAATTGTCAGAAGCCCCCAGCAATTGTTGTACTCAAAGTTATCGTAACTACGAAATGCAAACGGGCATTATTAACAAACCTACTTCAAAACAATTCATGAATCATGAATTCATTGGTTTGTGAAACCAAGTATTAACTCATTTGTTGGGTTGGGCTTATGAAATGAAAGTGGATCTATGATTAAATGTTTAAATAGAAAAAGATTCTAAAATGATTAAAAAAAGCTCTTGAATATTAAAAAATTATTTACTAATAAAGAGCTGAAAAATAAAATGTATTCCCCATTAAGTAGAGAAGTCCGATGTTCGCATATTCTTCTCTCTCAGTGTCACATCTGCGTTGCCACGTCTATACAGTGCTCTCAATGCGCCTTCACTGCAACACACTTCCAACACCTTCAACGCAACTCAGTCAACCCCCTGGCCCCCTGGCAAATCCTGCAACCTAAGATACCCAACAAATAATAACACCAACTTATAAATCCGAGTACAAGGCTTAGCTCCAAGTCGATGTAAAGCTAAAACATCCCTATTGTTCAGCTTTGAGTCAAGTTTGTACACAAATATTGTATTTGATTGTGAAAGTTGGTGTTTATTTTGCTATAATGTCAACACAAGAAATAATTGTGTTTAATATTTTTTACATTTTTCATAATTTGAATTGTTAAAACTTATGACGAAATTTAGGGAATATTTTCTCCGGCCATGCTCGGAATGGCCAGGGCCCGAGCAGCCAAAGCCCATGATGTAACAAACTCTCTGTAAACAGGAAAATCATTTATACCATGACGATAGCTTAAGGATTGAATCAATTTACTAACAATAGTTCAATGTAACTTGCGTTGGTCGCCTAGTACACGGCTTATTAAAGCCTACACAACTGTCTACTAAACTAAATGCCGTTTTGTTTATATTTTCATAAACCCTAACTCATGGTAAACCATCACACGATGCCCATGTTATTTCAGCACGAACAAACATCAATTTCTATTTATCTGATATATTATATACAGCTCTAAATTATGAACTGTGTATAGCTCTGACTTAATAAAATCACAATACACAATGGTTTTTGAGTTGGTGTTAAAGCGACGAAATATAAATGTAGAGATGATGAAATATTCCATATTTTCTTTGCCTATTTCGAGATCAGAAGATGTAAGGTAAAGGATCCTTTGCTGTCAAATCTCATCCCCCAAACATTCTGCAGAAAGATGTATTCTTTTCTTCGACATAATTTAATTTTTTCTATAGACGAACTTGAACTGCACAAAGTTTCCGTCTCTTGTAGAGACCATATTTCTTCTTGAATGTTTGCAATATGAGCGTTTTGCTCATTGGTAGAACTAATAACAGTTTCTCGTGACAGTGAAAAGTTCAGATTCAAATTATATGATTTATTCCAGTTTCATTTTCATGATTTTATTCCCCGGCTCAGAAATTTTCTTTCTTTCACATTGCCGTCATGGATGTAGTAAAATCTTAGTTATGTATTCATTTTATATTCCATCGAATCGCAGTAGAACTTTATGATTTGAATATTCAGTAAGTTGTATTGAAAATTCAGTTTCGTGGGTTCTGGCTGCTTTTCACACTGGCCTAAGTTTCATCTTACAATCGCTATTTGGATTAAATTTGATTTCACAATTCATGAAGAACATTTAAAAGCCACCCTCACACATGTGAAAACATACCATTTTACATACGAAAAAGTAGTTAACAAAGTTTCACATTCAATTCGTCGTACGCCAAAATAACTTCGTTAAGCTGGCGTGTTATTCAGAAATTTAGTAACTAAACTAGAAATCACCATATCAAGAGAAAAGATAATATATTATTAAAATCAATGTTTAAGGGGCCTGGACTCTCAGTAGGGACATCTTCCAATTTACACGATATTAAGTGTTGACACCACAGCAAAAGCTAATTTTCATCACGTTAATGATGACTTACACTTTCAATCATTTATTTTAAGAGATTTCGTATGTTTATTTATTTACAAAGACCCTGGTTCCAAATGTTGGGACATGGGGTCGTCAATTCACACACGAAATGTCAAACCAAACATAGACTAGTGGTAAAATAAATTTGTACCTGACGTTAAATTTTCAGAATGCTCCTCTTCCTCTTCAACTCTCTTCAGCCTCCAGCACATAATTACACCATTCCTGAATTAAGTGCATCTCTACCACCGCGTTTCTTCAACTATATCTTCGACATACTCTCTTGCATTCACATCTTCTTCACAACATCTCCACTGCGCTTGAGGCCTTCAAACATTATAACATTTACAGCTTCATCTCTCTCCATACCTTTTTAATTGCCTGTACCGTAAAAATCTTTAAGCATCCTACCTACTCATCATTTTGGGTTCATTTTTCAATACTTTATGACACTCTTCAATTATTACAGAGGCCCTACAGGAGGGCCTCATAATAGCACGCGGGTCCGCGCTGGGCAGGCCCGAAAACACCTTCAATTCAACTATATAGAATTAAGTGCATTTTGAAGTGATTTCAACACCAATTTTGGTCGATTTGACCATCCAAATCTATTTAAATTACTTACTTTTTCATATAAAAGATGATGTGATATTACATATTTGAAGGTTTGGACGAAATCCTTCTGTTTCAAACTGGCCATAAATTACGAAAATTTTTCCAAGCTATAGTCTAATCAGTACCAAAATATTAGATAAAAAAGATAAAATTTAAATAAAATAAAATTTAAATTTATGATCAATTATATGAGAAGTTAGTAAATTGTCAAACGTGGAAAGGACTGCACGGTCTTCTGGCCCTATCTTCAAAATATCGGTAAGTTGCTAACGCAGCTTATATTGGAACACAGCCGCTGCAATATGAACTGCCTCGGTAGCCAGTTGGTAGAGCATCTGACTGGATATCGGAAGGTCGTGGTTTCGAGTCCCACTCGAGGAAAATCATTTGCAGTTTGTAAAATATCAAATATTTTAATAGGTCTATTATATTATCAAGTAAATTAATTATAATCTATACCTATAAAGTAGAATGTCTGTCTGTCTGTATGTCTGTATTTATGTATGTACCTATGTATGTATGTATGTATGTATGTTCTTCATATACTCCCGCACACTTTGACCGATCTCAACCAAATTTGGTATGGAGTTTCAATGGGGTGCTGCGCACATCGAGAGGATTGGTCTTCACCTCATGGTGAACGTGCCTACAATCTCTTCCTTAACTACGTCTCATGTTGCATATGTCTCTTACGTCTAGGCAAGCACAAGTGTCGAGAGGATTGGTCTTCACCTCATGGTGAACGTGCCTACAATCTCTTCCTTGACTACGTCTCATGTTGCATATGTCTCTTACGTCTAGGCAAGCACAAGTGTCGAGAGGATTGGTCTTCACCTCATGGTGAACGTGCCTACAATCTCTTCCTTGACTACGTCTCATGTTGCATATGTCTCTTACGTCTAGGCAAGCACAAGTGTCGAGAGGATTGGTCTTCACCTCATGGTGAACGTGCCTACAATCTCTTCCTTGACGCAATGCTCCTGTTGGTGCCGCTTGTCATCATGACACTCGCCTACTCACTGATCGTCTCAAAGCTGTGGAAAGGTCTGCGACGTGAGATTCGTCATCACTCCTCATGTCGGCGCCAATGTGAGTGCATTTAATGTTACATTTTACACAAATCCATTAATGTACAATTGGCAAAAAAAAGTTGAATAATTTTAATGCCCTTGTAATGATCAATGAATTAGAGCTCACCTACTAGAGTTAGACGAGGAGATCGCATAGACAGCTTATGATGATGCGATCCTATATTTTTCAGTCAAATAGATTAGTTGAGAGCCAAATTTTTGAGCACAGTAAACTCCCCCCCCCCACATTGAGCAATAATTTCCAAACTTATCCCACATTTTTGTTTCGACGAGTGTACTTAATTGTTCAGTTGTCATAATTCATAGTTTAGCATAATTCATCATTTGACAGCACAAAATCATTTGAATCCCGGAGGCATAGTGTCCTGATTTACGGATAAGGGAGTACTTTGTTCACCTCTGGAACAATGCAGGCTTATAATTGATTCACATAAACAGCTGATAATCTAACCAGTTTAATGATAACTGAATGGCGAAAACATTATTACGTGCCAGAGCTTACAAACTTTATGTATTTTAACATGCTTTCAAAAAAAAATGTATTTTACAATTTTATTTTATTTTCTAGTAATAAAATGTACGCAGTACAGTGTACAGTGTATAATATTTAACTGAAAAGTCAGGTAAAAAGTGTGAATTAAAAATTAAAGGGGATAACTAATAATAACTGTTTTTATATTTTATTATTTCTCTTTTAAACACTACTCACATTAAAAGTAATCCCCTTACATTTGCTTGCACTTGTCCGAACATACGTATTTGCCATCACTGGAAACATCCCGCTCTGGACGTATTGGAGTGCTTTGATTCCCATGTCTATGTCCTATGCCTTCCGTGTTTGTAACAGGGGTATTTACTTAAATTAATTCCTAAATCTCCATTGAGAGTATCATATGATTCCCTTGTCACGTTTATACTATCGGGGTCAGTAATCAATTTCATTTTGATGTAACGCCATCTCAACATTCATAAAAAAAATAAAATACTCACTGAAAATAATTTCTATTTTTATGGGTTGTCAATCTCTCGCCCTTCAAGTTGTATCGATAATGTTCTCAAACTATACGCATACTAACAGGGAAACGTGGAATTGTTTTGACAACACGTTAATTAACACCATTTGATCACGGTGAGCGCTTAATTACGCGTTGAAAATTCAATTAATTCGCCACTTTCTCTGATAAATACCCCATTGACAGAGGTGTGTTGTTTGAAAGACGGAGAGCGTGGATGCAATCTAATCTTTTGATACTGTCCTTTCAGGATTTCGTTACACAAAGAACTTTAATTGCATTTTAGGAGTGCAGGCTTGATTTCTGTGAATTACTGGATCTTCAAACACTCGATTAGGTAGCTTGACAATTTACCAAGTAATTCTGAGAAACGAAAAAAATCGTATAAAAGTATACATATTACATACATAGATGCTCAATTCATTAAAAGTTTATTTTTACTAAAATTGAGACTGTGTAAATTCGCTCAAATAGCTTCTAATTACCAGAACCAATAAATTAAAACTGAAAAGATTTACAATTAGTCAATAATTAGACTATTTGATAAAATGTTTAAAAGCAATAATAAATCATATTTTTTTACCTCGAATAATTTTTTTTAGTTTTACTGAATATTTACACCTCAAAATAAACAGATAGTCGAATAAGTAATGTCTATATTCTATCCCATGTCATATATGTCAGATTATGTATTTATTATCTACCAACATGAAAATTTCACTATTAACGAATGTTGTAAATTTTTTAACTTTTGTCCTTTCTTGAATAAATCATTTTATTGTACAACCAACTGAATAATATTTTAAATATTATCCATCATAGTTGTATTCCTTCTCATGATATTGAGTTCCTAAATCGTTATCATATTCTGTAGATAGTAAAATATGAAAGAATGATATCTATATTATGTAGTTAAAGTTGTTTTTTCTTTAATTTAAAATACTGAAACCATTCCGACATTAGTTTGCAATTGAGATACAACATAATTACAATATAATTGCATTTAAAATTATAATTGTTTTCATTCCTTGATTGACTTTGACAGCTTAACTAACCGGGACGTAAAAATCCCATCTCAGCAAATTAATGTTGTTGAAAAAGAGAGTAAAAATATTTACAAATTAAAACCACGAGAAAAAATCATTGGCATACCGAATTCAAACAAACATTATTTAAAATTTGCAAAACACAATTTCAACACCAAAACCAAAACCAGAGTTAAAACCAAAGTTGTTTTCGTATTTGACACTATTTAACATTTTTATAAAGATATGTGTACAACGAGTCCATAAAGATATTGTTGTTATTAGATTAAAATTGTATTTATTGAAGTTAGATAACCTGACATGAAACTCGTTTTTGCAACGGAGCAAAACGAATAAATATTATAGATTTTCTTTTTGCTTATGGATATTTTTAAATTTTAGATGAATGTTTATTTCATTATCAATTATTTTCTGACAATCCTAGTTATTTTAGAATTTAAATTTAAAATTTGAATGCACAATACGTGTCGAAGACGCAAGCAAATTATAATCTTTTGTTAAGTATATCGGGAACTCAATGAGTCGAAATTATTACGTAGTAGGTACTACAATTACTGCATTTCTACAAGATAGATGATAGAAGATGTGAGTTCACTCTCTAGGTAACTTTGATTACTTCACTCTTCAATCTCTTAGCGGCAGATAATGTATTACCATAGAGGTACGAGATAGATAGTTTCATTTACTTGGAAGTAGTGGGCGAGTCTTAAAGTATCAATTTCCTTCCAAATGTCGGGAAACGAAATGAGAAAGTATTTATTTCTTTGCCCCAATGATAATAGTGCGCGCCCTTTTCATGTTTCCAAGATGATACTTCAGTAGAGTTAAACTCGACGATAACAGACCAGAATAAAATCAAAAGCATGAATTGATGATCGATGTGCGACATATTGTACTCAGCAAAATCCGATCCCCTTCTTTAAAAATTATCATAATACCTAAACTGAATCGTTATTTGTTATTCAATAAGAAAATGATGTATCTGAGGCAGCTCACATTAAAATCAAGTGGTCGATAATCCAATGGCTGCTCAATAACTTATCGTAAAACTTCTTAAAGTAGACTATCTTTCTGGGAAAATATCAGTGTGTTGAAAGTAGCTTTTGTTCCTACCAATTACTGAAATCCTTGCTTAATAATACTTTTTTATCAACATTAATTTAGAAAATTCTTTATTTAAGATTAAGATTCAAGATTCGGTAATGAAATACTGGCGTTTTCCCAGACGAATATATTGTATAGGCTTAGGTACCTAGGAAATCTTGAAAGAGACATCACATTGTATGTTCACATAAACGTGGCGTAGATTCTCAAGAAAGTCCTAGTGAACGTAGTTTGGAAGTGAATATGGCATTCAAATATGATTCCATACAAATATATTGCTTTCATGCCAGTGATAAAACTTCTCACTTCTCTTTATGAAGATGGAAAGACGTTGATTTTCAAGTAGCGACGAAACTCGCACCAAAACATTTTGAGCTTACAATCATTCTTTACAGCAACAGGTATAATAAAGCGCATGCCGTTTTCTGACGAAATGAGAAAACGCACAACCAGAGATTATATGCATTAAATGTATACTCCTTGTAATTTGAAGAGACATATTTTCTATTGAAGTTTATTATCCAGTTGATAATTTACAATTACATTCTACACAATCCCTTGCTGTTTTTGATTATTCTATAAGTAGCTTTCGTTAGCAATGAAAACTCGATGAAGAAAACGTATGTTTTTGGTGATGATAGAAGGAGGGTGCTAAACCTCTAAGTAAACGCTGTTTAGAACCAGTGCAAAGTTTCTCTCGTGAATTATACTGCCACGAAGAGATTAAGGGCAAAGTGACGCCGGCGCCCCCCCCCCCCCCCCCCCCTAGCCACACCCTAGACAACGCCTCCCTGACATGTCTCACCATCACCAGCCATGTGTTCAACGAGACTGGAAAATACACACCTGTTTAAGTTGGTAGTTTTCTGCTTGGAAAACACTGTCAATGTAAGTGTGAGATGTGATGTTGCGTGATGAGAGACATCTGAATCTATAATTCATCTTTATGAAAGCCTTGATATTAATTGCTATTAACAAAATTTGTCAATAGCATGACGTTAGAGCCAAAATGGGTACTGTTGGCAATGACATTTTGATTGTTCTTATTTCATGATTCTTCACTTATATATACACCTGCTTGGTGTATTTAGGGTGTTGGTGTACTTTTTGTGTGTTTAATAGTTTAGTGACTGAGCAATGGTCAGTTACTGAGTTACAGTAACACAACACATGTCAGTTATAGTAACTGATCAGTAACTGAGCAATTGCCTATTCAGGCAAAGGTTTTGCCCGACCACGCATTGTTTTATTACAGAAACTCTGGCACCTGGAGCCCTATTCCTGAAATAAGTGAGAATGAGTGTGAGAAAAAAAACGTGAAAATATTTGTATCAACCAATATGAATCCAGCAGGCTATAGTTATATAGCTGGATACAGATTTTCTCACTTTTTATCTCATAGTTACCTCTTTTCTCATATCACTAATTTTCGGGAATAGACCTCCGGGATTGCCAAGTCATTAGCATAGTCCATATACGTAGGTATCAGTAGGTAGGTAAAAAGAGTAGGTATGGAATCATTGAATCTATTTTTAAATACGTTTCTAAGTAAAAATCTATTTGTATACGTGCAGTGGAACATATATATATATATATATATATATATTAAGGACATAATACGGTATTATGCTACGTAAATAGTTTATTCAAACCGACGTTTCGACAGGCGTCCGCCCCCCCTTATCAAGGTACAAACCAAAAAATCAAAAACTAAAAATGTACAGAGAAATCTGTCAGCTGTCAAATAAGAAAATTGTTTTTTCTTTTTTTTCTTTTTTTGTTTTTTGTTTTGTTTTTTGTTTTTTCTTATTTGACAGCTGACAGATTTCTCTGTACATTTTTAGTTTTTGATTTTTTGGTTTGTACCTTGATAAGGGTGGGCGGACGCCTGTCGAAACGTCGGTTTGAATAAACTATTTACGTAGCATAATACCGTATTATGTCTTTAATACCTAGTGGCTACGAGAACTTACATGAACATATATATATATATAATTATATATTTAATGTGAATAATTCTTCTGGGTAATGCATCGTGTTTTATATATATGATATAAGATATGATATGATTGTTTTACTATTTATACTTGTGGAATGCAAATTCTGTTGTGAATAAAGGCTTAAAATAAATAAATAAATAAATAAATGAGTAAATAAATAAATAAATAAATATGTAATATCTGATTAATGCTCCCGTCGAAGTCACTAATGTTTGCCTACTTAGAATAAGCTAATGAGACCGACACATCTCATAGCTGCCAGTCACTAGATCATAGTGGATGAGCGGAACACAAATGTTGATGATTTCTCAACTTCCAGTAAGAAATATTTGACTTATTATGTCTTTAATGTTTACCAAATTTCAAAACTCTCGATCTAAGCCAAGATAGGTAGAATATATGGATCTAAGCGTATGATTTGTAGAGCCGAAAAACATTTTTCTCGCGCGATAAAATGTCAACAACTTCAAGAAAAATAATTAGAAGGAGGAGAACAATAGTCAGTCATAATATTTAATACTAGGAAAACGCTCTGTGTCACGCGTTGATGAGCGAGCTCCGACACGCGCAAGCGCAACATCGCCAAAAGATAACTTACTATACAATATACATCATTACTGATTTTCATTGCAACTTTCCATAATCGGTCTGGAAAAATTAAATGACAGATCAATGAATTTGATACTTCTCTATCAATCTCTGTGAACATATATTCAAAACACTTAAAATAGCAATAAGTCTGTAAATTCTTGGCCGATTGGGCTGGAAATGTGTAAAATATCATAATATTAGATGTTACATGTGCTATCTAGTCGAATCGTTGCTTCTAACATAACTGAGAAACACGATCCATATTAAAAAAAAAGTAATATGTAGGTATACATATACATGCAAAATATACATCCCTTATGCATTCCAATATAATCCACACAATCAACAAGAATATGTTTATCACTAAACTGAGAATAGCTATAATTGGTTGGTACATCAAACAATCCAGAAAGCAGTGGAATTTCCCGATGCCACCAATTCTGACAGTTTCAAACATTGAAAAATGGCAATAAGTGCATAAGTTATCTAATGATTGGGCTGAAAACTTGTAAAATAATCGAAAATGGTTGTCTTAATGTCCATGCAAAATTTGAACCTAATCCGAGCAATTTGATTTTCGACCAATCGTGAGACATTTTAATTTTTGAACCAATCAGATTTCAGCTCTCAAAAACTATATACGAGTAAGTTAGAATGATAATAGTATGTGTGCAAAATTTCAGCTTGATTGGAAAAAATTTGTAGCCTGTGCCGTCGGGCCAAACACAAAAAAAACACACACAAAAAAAGCAGAGAATGTGTCCAAAAGTGCAGAATGGAGACGCTCACTACGCTCGCTCAATTAATTATTATTAATAATAACTTTACATATTCTCATATAATTCTGTAATATGAATATAATATTCATATTTATTAATATTTTTATGAATATTTATAAGTAGTTACAGTAGTTTTGAAAGATTCAGGATTGCAGTAATTAAAGTCGTCTTGATTGGGATATTTCATCTTGTAGGTAGTTTATTTATTTATAGGTAATGTCAACAGTTTCGATTCACACATTTGAACCTTCTTCAGGCAAAACTTAACTTTAAAAACCAAATCATGTAAAACAATTGGAAAATTTTCTTGACACATCTTAACTCCCAACATAAGAATATTCAGTTCACCATGGAGAAAGAGGAAAATCAAACGCTACCTTTTTTGAATGTGATAGTAATCAGGAAGGAAGACGGACCCTTTGCTCACACTACGAATAGGTACCTGCACTCTGATTCACATCATCATCCTAGTCAGAAGGCTTCGGTTTTGAACTCTCTAGTACGAGATCAAGACGACTGACAGACGCTGAACACTTGGACCAAGAGATGTCTTTCTTACATGACACGTTTGTCATGAATTGCTATAGTGAAAGGATATTAGAAGAGCCTTCAACAGGATACCGAAGAGAGAACAACAGAAAGTTTTGTTAAGAGAAGAAGAAGTTTCTGACAAGAATGGGATGGACATCGGGGAGAAGACGTTGGGCGAGAATGCAGATCAAGAGGAGAAAGGTGTTAAAAAACATCATCCGGGCTATGCTGTTCGGCGTTTATGAAGTGCCTTGTGAGTGTGGGAAGGTGTATGTATTACATAGGGGAGACGGGGCGAAAATTCGAAGTGAGAATTGAGTCATGAAGGACATGAGACATGTCCGTCTTGGGAAAGAAGCCCTGAAACAGAGGGGAAGAGGATGTGAAGAGGCACAAACGTCTCTCGGCAGTAGCTGAGCATGCTCTTGAAATTATCATAATATCTTTTTTGACAAAAAACGCGATTTTGGAAGGGATTGATTGGTTGGCCCCGTATGGTAAGAGAAGCAATTGAAATTAGGAAGAATTCAAATAACTTCAACAGAGACGCTAGTTTCGGTCTTAGTCGTGCTTGGGACCCTTTGTTCCTCAAGACTGCTGGGAAGACAGATACAACTGAAAAAATTACAGAAGAAAAAACATAAAAAGAGGAAGTAACAACAAAACAAGGTTCTTCGTGGGACGGTCGTCCTCGAGCTAGGAAATAGATTTATTGTCCGTGTGATTTTTATAGCCTCTAGGAAATTGTTTAAGTACTTTGTTTAAAACGTTTAATTATTTTTTATGATTTGGTTTTTAAAGTTAAGTTTTGTCCTGAAGAAGAGTCAAATATGTGAATCGAAAATGTTGGCATTTCCTAAAATAAATAAACTACCTACAAATATCCCAAATATCCCAATCAAGACGATTTTAATATTTATAAGTATTTACATATTTTTCCGATAGTTATGAAGTAACATACATTGGTACACTCAACATAATCATGTATGGCCGTGTAATTTATTAGTAAAATAATGAATCAATAAAGTATTCAAAAACACAGAAAAAAAGTGTTCGTTTTATATATGAAAAATGAAAGAGCTTAAGGTTGTTTTTTTCACAATAAAAGCATATTAATAATAAATATTTTTTTTAGCAACAGTAAAGCAATAAAAATGATTAATATGAGTGCTATTGGAAAAAAGTGTTGTATCCAGGTAATATATCCTAGTGTCATTAGATAATTAAACAAGTCGACAATTCAACTGTCCCACGCAGTAAAAATTGCTTTGATCAAGAACTTATTACATCCATACTAGTATACATATTATTAATTGAACATTCAGGAGGCTAAAAGTGATAATAAAACTTCCATTTGTTCTTAAATTTAATTACCTTATGGGTTACAACATTTATTTACCATATAATTCAGGGACACGTATTTCATAAACTCTAAAAAATCATTATACGATGAGTAACAACTATTTCTGATACCAATCAGATACCAATGTAATGTATCTCGCGTAAACTTTTGTCAAAGGCCGATTCACATAGCCGTTCCAAACTTCCGAAAGTTTCCCGAAGTTTCGAATCGCCGTTCCAAAGATTCATGTGTGATACAATTGAAATGGAAGATTGAATTCGAAGCTTTGTACTTTCAACAATGCTCTAAATAGAACGGCCGTTCGGAAGGCCTATTCCTGACAAAAGTCAAATTAGAAAAAAGGTGACTACGAGATAAAAAGTGATAAAATCTGTATCAGCTATGAGAATCTAAGCCTTGGGCTCCGGAACTTCGGGCTTTGAAACGTTCGTGTTTTGAGATTTGCAATAAATTAACCTACAGCTGGTGGATTGACTCTGATGGAGCATCGGAGGAAACATAACATTTGTTAATAATTCATGAAAATTTAAGAGGCCTGATTACCTTGAAATTAAGCGTTTGATTTAGAGGTGACTTGCACTTAATAATGTTAGACACAAAGATACACTCAACATTCAAACACATTCTTCGCCAATGTATGAGGCTTCATTTTTCATGCTGCATGTCCAAAGTTTTATAATAATATTAGAGCAGAGCTTAAGTCACTAAGCACAAGTAGCAAAACTAACTATTAAGTATGAGCTCAAAGAGCGACAGGAAAGAGAACAAAGTGCGAAGGCCTGGTAGGAGACGGAAGGAGGTGGAGGCAAAGAGTTTCGAGTAGGCTGGCGAAGCCTACTAGAAATTCTTTGGTGGAGGTAGTCGTGGGAGCGCTTTTAGCACCATGGTACATTCGTTTTCAAGAAATTAAAACTTATTTGTTCAAGGTCGCTGCATGGTGCTGCGTTTGATTTAATCAATCTGTATGTAAGTGATTTTTAAAATGGATTTAGATCTTAGACCAATTGTTTTCTTGTATTTTATTTTAACATTTCCAAACATCTTTGTATAAAAGGTATTTTATTAAAAGGTAAACGTATTTTTAATGGTATTCTAAGGGATTTTGGTTTGGAAATAAAAAATCGTTATTATAATCCAGATTTTTTTCCAGATTCCAGATTTCCAGTATTTTTATCCAGATTTTTTCCAGATTTTTTTAAAATGTACTGTTCATTCGTGAAAAAGGTAATCTTATAATTAATTATGTTATAATTGAGTTACACCAACTCTGATTGTATTTGGATGCTAAAGACAGCAATGTATAATATTGTGTAGCTGAGAAAATGGCATTTCCAATCATTTCCAATCTGTATTAGAATGGAAGAGAGGGGGATCACGTCTTGGCCTATACAGCTGGAAGGCGAATCTTTCTCCTTTTTATAAACAGATTTCAAAGTTGTATTAAATATGTTGCTATGGGTGAGGGCAGAATTTAATGGAAGGACATGATAAACACATGCAATACCTTTGAAAAGATAACACATTAGATCAGGACTTTGAAACTCCGTTCTCACTCTATCGTGAAAAAGCGCAGCCGAGTGCTCATACGTATAGCACAAGGTAATACAATTTGACATAGGAGTGTATAAAAAAATCAGTTCTCTGGGTGCAAGACAATGGCGTATTAAGGGGGGGGGGGGGGGGGGGGGAGGTGCCTCTTCCCCCAAAATCAGAGCTCCATCCAAATATTTACATATTTAAAATGAGTGAACAAAATATTTAAAAAGATATATGAAAACGTACCAAAATGCTTTGAATTGAGTTAAAATTAATAGAATAGAATAGAATAGAATAGAATAGAATTTTATTAACAGCTTAGGAATACAATGTACATTATTAATAAGATATTAAAATACACATGTAAATTTTTCCAGTGGCTGCTAGTCAGCTGTTGTAGCATCAAGTTTCAGTTCAGTGATATGAAAATATGTATATATATATATACATATATATAAAATATACCGGGGGCGAGAATGGAAACGACAAAGAGTTGCTTATGGGAGAATCGGCTCTTCTACTGAGATACTCGCTGCGCTGTTGAATGCGCGTAAGCTGTGTATATTATGAACCATTCAGACATTGCATACCCAATAGCTCAGTTGGTAAAGCATTGGCCTATGGTGCAAAAGAACGTCGGTTCGAATCCTGCCTCGGTCTCACTTTTTGATTGAATTTTTTACAAGTTTTAATTCTGCCTAACCGTAGAGTTATTTTTTATTTAAAGTTGGCCAGCTTAAATTTTCTCAAGTTAGAATTTGTCTACCCATAGAGAGTTTCATTCCTGAGGCTGCCCAGTAAAACGTATGCGCATCCGACTGCACAGCAAAGCAAATCAGCTCAATCAGCTGCTTCTCCCATAAGCAACTCTTTGTCGTTTTCCATTCTCGCACCCGGGGCTATGCGCCCCGGACCTGCATATGCTAATAGTTCGCCCCCCCCCCCCATTGAATTTTTACATTTTGCCAACTCCTGATATAAAGCTAACGGACGCCCATACTATATGACATTTGTAATTTATATATTCCCTAGCTACATTGAAAGCTACAACTGACACACTATAGATACACTAAAGTTGTCTTGAACCAAATTTTCTCGCCCTTTTTTCAAATGTCATTTTTCAAATATAAATAATGTCCGCCCCTATCACCCGAAATGTCATCCTTGATATGCCCTTGGTGCAAAGAACAGAGTTTAACCAAATCGGTCACTAAGGTAGGCCAATGTGCCCGTGACCACTGAGCACTTCCTAATAAGTGTAATGGTCGGATGCACAATCCAGTGTGAGCCCAAGAATGAAGAAGACACGACAGTATTATACATCTTCGCCCACGCATCATCAGCTGGCGCAATTACTTCACTTGTCAAGACTTGTCACTTTGCACGTGCCGAGTATCAGGTGACGTTTCTAAAAGAGACTTCTTTCTAAAAGTCCTTGTTGGATGTAACTGCCGTTGGGTAATGATCCATGAACATTGAAGTAGAGAGTATACATTGGTTTTGAAAGAATCCGCCGCTGGCAATTATCGACGTACACTGCCACTGCGCTGCATTCGTTTAGTGGCTATGAACGTTCGCTTAAACATTGTTCAAGCCTCCTCATTTGGCTGTTCTTACCGACGTGTTTCCACACAGTTGAGTACGCAAAGCCTAATGATAGGCCACATCCAACCTGTCACATTTATTTACCGGATGATTCGGGTGAACATTTAAATTACATTCATTTCATGGGGATAAAATGTAATTATTAATTAACCTCGGTGTTCAGTGGCACAATCATTCTCACGGAAGAGCCAAAGAGAATCTAAAAATATCAATCATTACTATAAAATATGACCGTGTACATTAGCAATAACGATTATTTTATTCGTAATGTTAGGATTTACTGCTCTATGCTAATAGTGTACTCGTTATTTAAACACATGAACATCAACCGAAATTATTTGACAGTTACACTTTACTACTAGATGAAACAAGTCGCCTACCAGAGATACATGTTCTAATTGATCTTATCTACATGTATGTTGCATACAAATATATTTCTACTCCGAATTAATGTATTTTAGTTCAAATGTAAATGTGTGTTATTGGATGAATCAACTTCATTCAATATTCATTCAGTAGGTATTCAATTCATCAGCCCTCTTCTCTGTTAAAAAATAAAATATTAATTCTGATATATTTTGTTGAAGGTTTAATTAATCAATACTCGTTTGCTTGGCACGTAAATCGATTTATATTAACATTTATGGCTTTAGGATATTTTTTTGTAAAAATACAAATCCGCATAAAAAGATTCAAATAAAAAAACTTTTTACTTCTAGGCATACATATATACAAAAATTACAAAATTAAATTTCAATTCATCGCGTAAATTTTAAGTATCTAAAATTGTATGTACTGTGGGAAATTGGAAATTTAATTGTCAGATTGTAATATATAAGAAGTAATAAGATAATTAGCTATATCATTCCCACTTCCTCAATGTAAATTATTGTACTACAACGCATATTATGTATTTCATTTGTGTTTTACAATTTCATTCATATTTGCAATTATCCCCCTCTGGCACCATGTGTAATATCCAATTAGTTTGACGACAGTTAAGGGTGAGGGGGTGGGGTCGAGTTTGATCTGGACACGGACACGATGACATATCGAGTGTAAAATAACATGTTAACCCTTATTAAAGAAGAGATGAACCTCTGAACCCCTTTGCGCCTGAATTATTTTAAAATTATAAGCTATGTCTTTAGGTACAACTACCTATACAGAGTACAGATCGGGAACTCATTCCATTGACGACAGCTGACTCATCAGTAGCAGCTGGTTATTGGAGCGCAGCTGTATGACTGCAATATATTATGTGGATTTATAATTAAGTTCTGTGATTTCTGTGAGGCATTGAATATGTCTTAACGGGGTATCAACGAAAACTTGGATCCTCGGGCAAATAGGTTGCGATGTTGTGACTTCAATTCGCACTAGTAAATTCTAAATAAATACTTATTTAGTGGCATCCCTTTCACTTGTAGTTTAAATTAAACCACATTATAGTTTGCTTTGAGCTGCCAATTGCAACTTTAAAACTGCGTTAATACAAATCAGCAGAATTGTGTTCGGTAGATTAGGAAACGAGACAAGTAGTCTTAACGTTGATTCTAATAAATCCATTTGGCAACTATCGCTAAGATTCGAACTGAATTCCCAAGGGGAACTTTCCATCACCAGTTAACTGGGACAGACGTACTACTCGTTCGTTCGTGTTTTTTTACTAAGTGAGATAATTGATCGCAATTCTCCAAGCGAAACAGGTTAAGTTCTTACTCATGGAGAAAATGTAATAAAGATGAGGTAGACGAAAACTTGATATCAGTACGATTTAAAATGTTTGTTTGGGGAGTTGATACTTTGCATGAAAATGCCAGGCATGGAGAGGTAGGGACAGCATTGTGCTGATAACAGAAATCTCTTCTGTGTACTTCCATTCGCTTTCACTTCGTCTCTTTTCCATTATAGTCTGAAAGAAAATCTTGGGGTTTTGTATAAGGTAAACAGGAAAATCAGAAACGCACACCAAGTTCCGTTTAGAACTCAGTAGCTTTCTTTGCAAACATATTATGTAAGGCTTTACAAATACTATATATTCAGAAAACATTTGAAATTCTTACTAAAATTTGGTCAACGCAAATGTAACAGTAGAAATTGTAATATAAAAATATGAGTAATCCCCATGCTATAAAAATAAATAATTGAACAAAAACATTGAATTGGTTTAAGTTAGTATAAAGCTTTTAATTGTATGGGGATTAAACAAGTTCGAATTGTTTTATTTTTGTAATTATGCTATACCTACTATTTATTTTGTAACATACTTGAACTTGTCTCAACGCCAGCAGTAATCGACTGCTGGAACACATCGACGTGTTTCATATTATCGTATTTCTTGATTCTTTTAATTATATTACAATATTCAATTATGCACTAAATCAAAAAATCTAGTACCAATCATTATTCATTACTATTTTCATTTTCATTTATTTCCATTTAAATAATAGATTGTTGCACAATTCAATTATGCACTAATTTAAAATTACCTATAGTAGATTTTGATTTTTATTATTATTATTATTATTATTATTATTATTATTATTATTATTATTATTATTATTATTATTATTATTATTATTATTATTATTAGTTTTTTTTTTTTCTTTTCTTTTTTAATGCGAACTAAGTTCTCTGTGTACCGTTTCATCCCGCCACATAGAGAACTGAGTTCCCTCTCGACCTTGCCGCGCCCCACAACCGTGGCGGTAAGCGACAAGGCTGCCTTTTAGATTTTACGCCGATGTTATTTAAAACCTAAACCTCCCCATGTGCCCTAAGGAGCTGGAGAGAACCAAGAATTACTGCTTTCTGCATATTATCCGCAAGTCTGAGATCACTATCTCGACAAGTCGGGATCTTCTTTAAATCCTTTACTATTATTATTTATTATTATTATTATTATTATTATTATTATTATTATTATTATTATTATTATTATTATTATTATTATTATTATTATTATTATTATTATTATTATTATTATTTATTTTAAAACACATATATAACACATACATAAGATACATATTATACATGCATTTACTGGCAGTGGGAATAGAGCGAAGCCCCGTAACAACATGTGCCCCACAGCCAGCTTTACTTTTATGTGTTTCATTTTGTGGTTCATAACTCTAAAATGGTTTGTGATCAATCATGAATTTTTTTTAATAAAAGAGTCATTTTTAAAAATAGAAATAATACATTATGTAGTAAGCTCAAATTATTTTCACGTAATTTATATTTTTACATATCGCCACGTAAAAATGTACATAGTAAATAATGACTGTATTATATTAATTAAAATTAATGTATTATTTAACACATTATTTCATATTGTAATATTTTGATTATCCACAAATTGGCAAAATGTAAGTTATTTCTATCGAGATGCTAGCAGCTAACAGCTTACAGCTAACAGCTTACAGCTAACCAGTTGGAGTATTTCACATCATGGGTCTCGGCAGATTGATCAGGTGCGGCCAGTACTTGGATGGGTGACCGTTCAAGTATGACTCGCTAGTTGCTGTCGTTGTGCTAGAGATAGTGGAGTGGTTGGTGGTTAGTGATGATACCACATCCCTCCAACTGCTGTCAGTCGCTTGACAGGGTGTGCCCCGTGGAGGCATGCCAGGAAATAAATAATATCAAATACAAAAATATGAAAAGCAGTTATTGTGAATTAATGTTAATGGCATGTTCATTAAACGTTGCCATACAATAATTTAATTGTGAAACATAATGACCCCCTTAGGCAGCATTTCAATTCGTTTCCAATTACACTGTTCATCATGAGTCACAGTTAATGAGGATTCACCCAATTTCTACATTACTCGGATTCAATGAAATCTAACCAACGCGTTACAGCAGCACAGAACTCATTGAGCAATGTTCCCAAACTTGGTCGAGAACCGGACTTTTTCTACAAAATGTGTGAGTGCATTGCAAATAACTCTAATGATTCCTTTTTCATTGCTATACATTATACATACATTCAATTCTATCCACAGGGGACTGTTTAACCGAACTCCAATGTATCATGCGTCGAAAATGTTGTGATTTTCATCTGTCGCTCATTGGCTGGATTGCACTACTTGGACAAGCGTCGTGTTTCTCAGTACATTATTTTACTGGAAGAATTCAACAAGAATAAGGCACTCTTATGTCTAATATCAAATATAGACTTTGACATTTCACACTGCAAACAATATTTTATTTCACAATTTTGTCAACATTTCGAAAGACGGTGTATCTCAGGAAAGAAATTCGTTTGCTTTTTTCATATGTTTCAAAGCGTTTTTTTAAATGTTGTCATCACACAAAGAGAATTTTAAAAAGAGATATGAGCGATTCTTTCACAATTAATATACTATATAATGCACACTCTGTTCGTGCCTCCGGTACGAGCTCAAAGTATTAAATACGAAATGTATCATAAAATAATCACATTTAACACTTTGAGGTCGTAGCACCAGAGGTCGTAATATACTCCAATGTGTGGCATTATTTAGTCAATGAAGCCTAAAAGGGTCGCTAATATCTGATTTTTTTAAATCTGTTTGGTGATGAATTTTTTTTTAAAAATACTAAAAATACTCTGTAACCACAATAAACTCAAAATATATGTTCGACCAAGCAATTATTTTTCAGGATGTTCATTTCACTGTTTAATTTGAAGCCATGACTTGAAATTTTAACAGCTGTCAGTGAAGTTACAGTAGTTATTGAGACTAAATATTCAAGTACCTATATAGAGTGAGTGATATGTGCATAAACATGATAAGTGAGGGACAGGGCATGTCCTAACCCTGTAAATTGCTTTCTACAAACTGTGTTACACAATTATTAACATTTCCGTACGAGAAATAGAGTGAAAGCTAATTTTATCCGCACCCCTTTTATGTTATCGACGACATTTTACCCACAATTTAAACCCCTATTAACATAGTTCAAATATAAGTTACGGTAAATTACTATATTATTTCAGTCAACTCAGTTGCGAGAAGCGGGTAAATGATTACTTTGGCAAACACCGATTTAACACCCTAAACAATATTTCAGGACCGGCCGTGAGCAATCATCGCTCTTCCGGAGATAATTGATTTTGTTTTTGGACTCCGGTTTATGGAGTTTCAGCTTTTATTTAATATTAATGATATAGAGATTCTATTCTCTATAGCTCATCTGCAAAGCTCTTTCATCTCTTTTCTTAATATTAATGATGCAGTAGGCTTCATTTTCCCTGCTATTAAGATGGACTCTTCAAGGGTTGGTCCGCAGTGGCAGAAAAATGTATTCTTGATAAAAAAAAATGCCCGAGAAGTCTGATATGAAATAAGTATCCTTCGTTGGTATAGTGTTGGATTGAATGTAAATAATGGAGCATGTTGTCTTTTGTGGTGGGCGTTTTAAGTTAATATTGTTTGCGAATATAATTCATGATGCTTGGTATGAGGGATAGGGATTTGTTTGGTGCCAGGGGTGTGAGCAGGGATGAGAGGAGCTGACGGGCTGTTGGAGGAGAGGAGATCACTTCTGGGAATTTAATGGCGTTTAACGTCACACTATTCTGCAACAAGGCTAATTGCGACGGATGGCACTAGACTATGAAGATCTATGTGAGTTGATGATGATGATGTTGCCAATGATGATGATGATGAAGAAGAATGACTAACGGTGGGAAGGAGGTATTCTTGATTATTTGTTGTGAACCATTCCATAATTTGCCTCTCGTCTAAGGGAAACTACGAACAGTCATGATGACTGTTATATTGTGTAATGGTGCCCTAATAGTTATTTAATTACTTGATAATGAACTTGAACGGTTAATATATTATTCTGGATGAGCTAATAATGTGACTACAAAGATATTATCCTTGTTCAACGAACTCGGTGAGCATGTTGAGCAGCAGGAGTTTGGTCAGAAAGGGCAGAAAGCCAGCCTGCAAAGAACCGTGCTCGACACAGTGTCTACAAGCTAATCCGCTCGGAGCATTACATAGAGTTAGGAGATTCATGTATACACACTGGTAATAAATTCAACCCCAACAACTCGAAAGACGTTTGAAACGAAAATCAGCACATTCCTGGAAGTAGTAATAAAAGTATATCATTTGCAATCAGTAAAATCACATACTCTGGCCGAAACGGTTTTTTAACGTAGATTCGCTGTTTGTTAGAAATCAACATTCTATACATCACTATATAATATTATGTTATAATCTATTCTAAATAGCTCAAACATAAAATTCATTTATGTTTATTTATTTATTTATTTATTTATGTTTCATTTATGTTTATATTTACACCTTACAAATAATGTGTTCTACTCAATAGATGAGTTTTTAAATTATAGTAACACTAACAGTACATCATGACCCCACAAACATTTAACTTTATTTTATTATTTGAAAATTATTTGAAAATTTTTATTTCCGTAATGTAATTAGTTAAATTGTGCATAGCCAAATAGACTTAGCATTATTTTTTAGTTATTAGTATTATTGTTATTATTATTATTATTTGTAAATGTTATGTTTCCAAATACCCAAACAAGGCATAAAGCCTATGGGTCACATGCTTGTGTATGCACATGTACTTTTGTATATTGTAAATTACCTTGTGTAAAGGAAAAAATAAAACTGTAAAAAACTGTAAAAAAACAGCTACAGTACCATATTTTGTATTTTGTAATTCTTTGCTTTTAATGTAGACGTCGGTGAACCTATGACGTAGACTTGACATTTTGAAGAAATATAAATAGAATATATAAAATATATAAATATAAATATTGAGAGATTCAATAAATAATAAAGTTTGTGAAACGTGCAATACAATTTATTGTTAGTTTATAAATAGAATGTTGTCATTTAACACTGTATTTTACAGTAATTGCATAATTTTAATAATTGTCTAATTGCATCTACTAAAGAAAAATGCGCTAGCAAAAAAAATTATTTTAATTTCTTACACATTTCCGTAATTAACGCCATTTTGATTCTAGCTCTGTAAAAAGCCCGTCATCGAGACAGTTCCTGCTAACTAGTAACTTGACTGTCCATTTCATTCCATGTTTTATTTTCGACCAAGGATAATGCGTCTATAATATAAACTGCAAATAATAACCCCTATATTTTGGACATAGAGTAGAATCATTTCAGACGGCAGATGATATTCTCTTTTCCACACATTTCGCATTGAACTGCATACGCTTGAATTTTGAGCAACTTATGAGCAACTTGTTTTTATTTTTATTTTTATTAATTAATACGGTTTGTTTTGTTCGCAAATTCTATTATATGCAATGCTTTATCCGACTTTATTAGCCATCGTGAGACAATTTGCGTAATAAATGTCAAAAATAATTTAATCATTTGCGAACAGATCAAATCGCATAATTAATAACATTAAAAGATTCTGAAAACTTCCACTAAAATTGATTCTTTAAACTTCTATTTCAACGAAAATCACTGCTAATATTTGTATCAACAAAGCAACACAAATTTGACGTGTAAAAATATGTTTTTCCTGCCTCCTAGCATATGCAAGAAGAATGTGCAATATCCATTAGTCTGACCGAAGATTAGGTCTGACCATGGTGGCTGTGATAAAGTTGTAGAGAGAAGCTGCAAACTTCCCTCCACTTCGTATGTAGTTTAGAAAAAAAAACACTGGAACACCTTTTTGTAAGCTTGAATTAGACCTTTAAGTATACATTGAAGGAGTGTTAATTCAAGCCATTCAAGACAAACCTGGTGGGAAAGAAGTGGCGGGGCAAATACACAATCTTGAATCCTGATCGGTTCATATACTTTAAGTCTTCTTGTCGAGGCCATCGTTATACTCACTTCGTTCTTCAAGTCTACAAGAGAAATACGACAGTTCTTATTATTGTTAAGTGTTGAAGGGAAGGTTTAATTCTAGACCTGAATCGTGTTTCAATATTACATTGTTTTTGCTTAGATGATCAAAATAATTAAATTCAGGAGTTGAATTTGAGGAGTTCATCTCTACCTCCGTGTTTCTTTTGGAGGTCTCAAAATGCCAAGAGGTTATTCATTCTGCTCTGCTGTGTTCCAAGTGTTTCCACATGTCATGAACCAAATTGTTAATTTTGTTAGAAACTTGGTGAAATCAAATCTTCCATTTTGGGATGAAAATTCAGGAAGGCACTAGAAAATACATACATGGGTGCCCATACCTACAGTTCTTACATGAACTGTAACAGCGGCAGAGAACAATGCTAGCAGCGAAGCAGCTGGATGATCAAGATCGCATTTTCAATCCAAGTGGCCCTCTCGTTGGGTCCATGATCTTGTCAACATCGCCATGGTGTTTGAAGAACTCTATTTGATTTTTATATCCGATTCTGGAAGAGAGGAATTCCAGGTTGGTGATCACATCACGTTTTTCCACTCGTTTCGCCGTGTCGAATTTTTATTCCACTCGTTTTTCACGGACTCGTACCTTTTTTCGTCTTCTTTACTGTCTTCATTTTTATGACATCTTCTTTCTCCCATGTCGCCCTTTGTTCGACTGTTTCGTTTTGTAGCCGTCAATGCCCAAGACAGCATCTATTTTGGGAAAGGATGACTTTTCAGAATTTGTATTCAAGATCATGCAATGATTTCAATCCAGGACACTAAATAATTATGTTAGTTATGATTAGTTATAGTACAAGCTTGTG
This sequence comes from Leuctra nigra, assembly GCA_934045905.1. Taxonomy (NCBI): domain Eukaryota; kingdom Metazoa; phylum Arthropoda; class Insecta; order Plecoptera; family Leuctridae; genus Leuctra; species Leuctra nigra. The sequence goes on from OW203763.1 coordinate 5,627,287, forward strand.
CAATTTTTCTCGAGATTAAAAAATGCCTTTTGAGAGTTTCCGACATGGTAAGATTTAAAAGATTTCATCTCAAGAAATGCATGTGAAACTCAACTGACTTCCTGTTGGTTTGTGGTGAAGTATCACAGTTGGTTCGAGGAAATTGCTTCACATGGCTGGTAAATGTAATTTTCTTTTTTAAAATGAAAGCAAGAGAACACGGAGTTTTAGCTTGAAGATTGCTGTTAAAAAAGGGCTGCTCACTTGCCATGTTTTATGGTTTCTTACTCGACTATTGTGCGAAAACCTAACATTTAAACATTTGCTTTCGCCCAAGAAACAATTCATCATCCGTGGTATATGTATACCTATTGCAAGTGTAAATCAACTAGCAGGTGCTGGATTGTAAAAGAAGAATTATAATGCGGATGCGTTTTGACGCTGGAAGAGCACTCTGGCATCTTCAAGTTGATTACTAACCTAAACGACATACTTCGGATGATCTTATGCAAAACAATCCTACAGATGATTGGTGTGAGGTCAAGAGTATAACTAAATATTACAATGAGGCATTTTGGTAACATTTTTGTTAAAATCAACATCAAGATATTTTAATTTGAACTTGAACTGCCGGGACTAGTTTTTATTTGTACGACACTTCTTTCGATTTTAACTATGATTGTATTTGATCTCTAAATTTCAAGGGGAAAAGGATATTTCGTGAAGTTACAAGTAATTTTTTGTATTTATGTAATTAATAAACGATAATAACACATCAGCTCAAATTCAGTACTATACTCAATTGTTAAACTATAATTATTTTTATTTGGTTCTTAGGTTTTTTCTATAATATTATTATTTCACAGAGCATACATTACTGCACCCTTCCAAACTAAATTGGAGTGGGAAAAAAAGCGGAATTTTATAAAATCAAAATTTTCCACGACTTCAATATTTTACGATCTCAAAAATTTTCCAGGACTTATCCGAAAAATGGCGTGAAAGCTTACACTTTTCTATTTATTTATTTGTTGTCTTTGATTATACACTATTTAAAAAAATCATTTTAATTTAATTTTAATTTTAATACTAGTACACTTGTAAAAAAAACAGTGAAATTTTAAGTGAAACCTGCAAGGCGACAATTCGTGTCTCACAACTGATCTTTCATTTCGTATTGTATTATTGTACTTTCTTCTAAACCAGATTAAATTTTAAAGAAGAATAGTTATTTTTAACTATTAAATGCATGAATGCCAAATTTTATATCACGTACGCGACCAATTTCAACAATAACTATGTTGTGGTATTTTGGAATGAATCATAAATAAACAACAAGACCACAAAACCACTGATAACCATGGAGTTTCCGCTTTATTGTTAGGTTATGCAACGGCAACACTCACTACCTCCCACCTGCCCAATATGCAACCATTGTACTTATTGTCATTGAACTTTATGCAGTATTTTTATTGAAGGTATTATATATTTTTGAGATAGGGCAAATACAAATGTAATAAACTTCCAATACATACCAAGTCATTCTTTCGATATTTTGTATAGACTTTAATTAATATTTAATTAAGAGGCCTGCGTGAGCGAACGGTAAAAGCACGGTTCGTCAAAGCGATTTTTTGAAATTTCTTTTCACGCTGACAAAATTTAAAAAAATCGGATAGTAACGACCCATTTCAACATAATAGACTAAATAATGCCACACACTGGAGTACACTATGACTTCTGTTACGACCTCAAAGTGTTAAATACGATATTTTTGGTTAAATAATCGTATTTAACACTTTGAAGTCGTACCAAGTGTCAAAGTACCCTAGTGTGGGGCATTATTTAGTCTATTATGCTGCCATGGGTCGTTACTATCTGAGTTTTTTAAATTTTATAGTGTTAAAAGAATTTTCAAAAAATTGCTTTGACGAACTGTGCTTTTCCCGTTCGCTTACGCAGGCCTCTTCCCATCCTGCAAATTTGGTAATACTTGAACGTTGACACTTTTTTCTGTTCCCAAGATTCCAAATTAGCATTTGTTTTGATTTCATAGGTTTATTCGAAAAAGAAGCGACTTACGACAAGTACTGCAAAATGCAATAAAATATGAAGTACCAAAAGAAAATGTATTAAAAAAACTAGGCAATACATGAGATCTAAATTTCGGACATTTGTAAAAACGTTAAAAACGTTTTCAAATGGACAAAAATTCAAATATCGCCCTGAGGGGCAGGCTGGGTGGACCAGCCCCCTCCCCTCTCCCCATTAGACTCGCTTACTAATTCCTAGCAAAGGAGCAATCCACTTATTTGTTAAAATAATGCAATGGACGTGTGAACTGATAATGAACATTGTCACTCGTCTACTTCGAACTTGACAGATATTGCGATTTTTTTTATTATGATACTAATAAAATTGCATTATAAAGACCTGAGACTCAGTGCCTTCTTTAAGACCCAGGTTTTGTGAAGAGTGATCGTACTTCTTCATTAGTCTTTGGGATCGCTGTCAATTCTTGATGATAACCGGACTCGGTGGCAAAGCACTGTGTAATGATGATTTTGGAAACATCGTTATAACTCCCGGACGTGTTTGAAAGGATTTTTAAAGCTATATGAAATTATCTAACACTGTTTGTTTGCGCCAGAAGTCTTCGTTAGATCATAGAGATTCATATACTTACAGAGAGGGGCAAGTAGATAGCCAGCCTTGGTATGATGCGATGTACATTGTCAGGGTAGATCTGAGCATGCTCAGCCACCATCTTGGAGATTATTTCAAAAATTACTTTAAAAATGGCACCCCCCTCGATTGTAATGTTGTTGGCAAGAGACTTGAATGTTACTTTGTACTAACCTTCAGTGCATACTTCACAGTAACAAACAACACAGAACAAATAAATGTACAGTAAAAACAAGATATAATATTGTAATAGTCTTCTGATTCAAGTTAAAAACGTGTTTCTAGTAAGTTTAAAATTTGACAGCTCAAAGTAATTTTTTCACTGCCTTCCGAATTAATTTTCCATTTCAGTGGCAGTGAATTATTAAATATCTCCAATATGGAGAAAAAGGATCTTTCAAAATTAGTCAAGCATTAACCAGTAGTTACCCCTCTCTGTAATATATCTCTATGGTTAGATAATGAAATAATTCGAAGAAGAAAACTCTGCGAAACGTATTTTCATGCCCCTTCAATTCCAGAACAATATTCCTTTACAGAGTGTGGCAAGTTTTCATGAAATCACAAACTTGGTTTGTAAAACAATTTAGCCTCGCCGAAACTTTTCAAGCATAAAATATGCTTCAAAATATACGTATTTGGAAGAGAATATAAATTCCATGCATATATTTTACCAATCACTTTCAATGCAGCGTACTGGGAGATATTTAATAGCAAAAAGGCAATCTCCATCCTAATTTTGTTTGGGTTGCTGGAGGAATTCCCCCTTAGGATATGAACTTGACAGGCCGACCAATATTTCAAGAATCCTTCGGAGCTGATCTATGTGCATAAAATGACAGAATATACGACGTACTTTGCTGCTTTCACTATAGTAATAACAAAAACATTTTATCGATATTCTTACTGAAGATCGTGCGTAGCTTCCGTCTCCTTCCCTATAAAAATTTAAAACTGAAGTTTATACCAACATGAATTACTAACAATAGAACTTCAAGTGATGAAAGGTAATTCATAAAATTTTGCCTATTTCAGAAATAGGTGTATAATAATTTAGTTTTTTCCTTGAACTATCATTATTTAAAGAACAGCTTCATCTTTCAATTGTAGACCCGTGTTCTATTGTTTCAGACGTGGTTTTTAAGCGAAGGCTCATCTATAAGCTCTAAATATAAAATAACTGGAAGGCGATGCTACAATATGAACAATGGCGACGAGATTTGTATTTATCTCTGCTCAGTGAAAATGGCGGTGCACTCCTGTTTCCTTAACAATTCCATTCTTTGATGGGGGTGTAAAAAGCTGTTCGAAGCCTCGAAGGAGCCCTGCTCTGGGATGCCAGAGAGCGATCTTCACAAGCGGACTTTTGCGCCGCAGCTTACGTAGAAATCTCACTTAATCTTCAATGGCCACAATTCCGGTGTTGTAATCAGGCTTTTACATCATGCCCGAAACAATTAAAAGAAAAAAGCTTTTAAAGGTTCCCTTTCAACTTTTTAGTGGGTTGGAAAAGGAAGATAGACAGCGTGTAGTGTGACATAGGGCGGTCTAGAAGCAAATTATACCAAATTCAGTTAATTAAAGAAATTACGTTACCAAAACACCAGAGAGAATACTCGCAATTTTACGTTGCATAATAAAATCTTAGACTTAATTTGTCCAGGAATAAAAACGTAGTTGAAAATTACACAATGTGTTTGCTCTTTAATGTAGCGTGTATTAATGATTCAATGAAGGCTGGACATTCGGAAAAGAAACTATTATTTCATTCCATTCACTACGATTCAAATGAACATTCCAGTGCCGGAGTGGATCACATTCTACTGAAACACGCCTGATCTACTTGCAAACGCGTTCGATGGAAATCCTGTGTTAAATGTAATACGCTTATATCTATGTACACTCGGACAAAGAAAGAACGACCGGATATAAATGTAGTCAGGTTCCTTGACAATCAATCCTTGTTAATATCCCTGAATGAGAGCTCACCAATTAGAGTGAGACGTGGCGGTCGTATCGACTGGCTCTGATGGTGTGATCTAATATTTTTCAGTCAGTCTGTTTATTTCGACTGTAGTTAGTTACGTGTACATCTATGTATTTCTTAAGATATTTGAGGATAGTCCATTTAATTTATTTTAAAGCACATTCCTGACTACATCATCAAAGTTTACAATAATGGAACTCCTTCTCTGAATTGTCGATAGACTTAACGTTATCTTCCAATTTATTTAATAGGTAATAAATATTTCTAGTGGCACATTGTCCTTTGCGGACGACTGACTTGCTGCAGTTATTTATTTGAGTGCTACGTTTGAATTGTTGCTTCTTGGTCGTTCTCAGTGTTGGCGTCGGAAACATCGGTCCTGAGAGACGTCGGGCATTCCTTTGGGACCGGTACAAACACGTCTCCCATACACTTCAAATCTCACAACACCCCTTGATAGTTACTCTGTCAAATATTCGGGTGACGCACAACCCAATTAGCCGACCAGGAGAAGTGAGCCTTACCATGCAATTTAGTTTCTACCACGTCTAAAGTCTCCTGATTATGTTGTCTTGCTAATCGTCTAAATAATTTACAAGAACAAAGACCTATTATAGTGCCCTTTAACTGATTTTAAAATTAAATATATTGTTTCCCAACTTTCTTGCAATCAAATCCGGTAGCCGTGAATGGATTACGAACCCAGAGGTAAACAATTGAGAATAATCTCTTCGTAGTTAGCTGAAAGCGTCAAGAGCACACTCGCCGGTAATGTAGGCAAACGTACGTGTCTATAGCTTCCTTCAGCGATAGAACCCTTTGATAGCATCTCTCCTCTGCATTCGTTTTGTTCGTTTCAAAGATATGTCAAAGAGTATGTTGGAAACATAAATTATGAATTCTGCATTAGTGTTAAGCGATTTCAAACTTCGGCAAACATATAGTTAAGTAAGTTTAAGATAATATTTTTAAACGAATTACATGGCATTTTAAAAATGTGTTTGTACTGCTACCAAAACTGCACTTCCACTAAATAGTTTGGCGTGTGTAGCTTACAACATTTTAACAAATACCCAGTGTGGGAACAACACCCAAGTCTCCTCTCCAAAAATACATAATCAACACTGAACAGTAGTGACACCAAAGGATCTCAGTCAACAGGTTACATTCTAAAATGATTTTAGAGTGCTAGTGGTGCCAGTGCCACCAGCTCCAAGCCACCAATGTCGGTCTAATCGGCCAAACCGTTTTCTATAGATATTACGACTTTTCCAGATTAAAAAGGCGCCATTAAAAGTTATAAGAGTGAGGGCACACCAGACGCCAAAAGTTCACATGTGGTAAAAGTTTCATTCAAATCAGACAACGCGATTTTTGCTGTTTAAATATTGTGTCAATATAAAAGAAGAATCGAAACCGGCCAAAAAACATGATTTTTAAGGCTCTCTTAGTGAAGCAAATCAAGATTATACGAGGAAGAGTAAAAAGTAAAAAAGTTGATGATGACCAAGTTGATCATGGCCAATATCTTAGGCAAAAAATGGAACTACTACTGGTTGGCACATTCTGATCAAGGGGTGGGTGACAGTTTTTTGCTACTCAAATTCAGGATCTTCGAACACGGTACTACTATAAGAGTTAAATTCTGAAGATAGCAACAGATGAAAGGTGCAAGTACTTTCCAGAGACTGTTGATCACATTGAATCTGGGTGCAGTGCTGGAGAAAGAGTACACATGACCGAGCTTGTGCAAATCTTCACTGGGATTCAAGTCAACACATTGGAATTCCAGACATTCCTTTACAACTTGTTAATCGTGAACATATCACCATTTTATGGATTGAACCAATCGACACTGCCAGAACAATACCAGCCAATAAGCCAGATATTGTTATAAATAATATGAACCATACAACCCGTTTATTTCGATGTGGTGATTCCCATGGACAAACAGCTAAGAGAGTGAGAAGTGTCTGAAATATAAACAGCTAAATATATAGATTATACATATTCATATAGATTGACATAATATGCAGAATGTGGCAGTTGAAAATCAAAACTATTAGCTCCAGTTTTGATAATTATTTGCAACAAGTACACGGAAGTCATTCAGACCACAGGCTCTAGAAAACTAAATTACTCGGCAACGCACATCTCCTAAAGAAAACAGCTCATCATTGAATCATCATCAGCTTTCAAAATGCAACCCCAAAAATTAGGACCATCGGTTGCATAGGATGATCCAATGACAAGAAATAGTGTAGTTTGGTATATACTATTGATTTTATGTTAGTCGTGTATTGTATTTTTGTCATTGAGTCAATGAAGAAAATAATCTACAATTTTACTCTGAAAATTCTTAAGAAAAGGAATTCGACGTTAGAGAAGATAGGTAGATAAGTTGGAAGGTAGATGGGTAAATAGGTAAATAGGCAACACATTTTCCTTCTCGCCAACTTAATTTAGAAGCAAGTTTAGAAAACATCTTAATTATCTGCCTCTAGAGAAATATATTGCTGTTATAAAGTAAGCTGATATTTCAATTCAAATTAGTTACTCTACGATTTTCTCACATAGATTTTATTTGTTGCAATTTTCTGTCGTGTTGTAGATGGTTTTCTCTATACTATAATTCAATATATTTTTTTAATGAGGCGACCAAATTGATTACAAAGGTTAAATTGAAAGTGAGAACCTCAGTTCTAGCTCTGAATTCCTCCGTATATTACAGAGGAAGTAAAAACAGTACGTTAACACAGTTTACATTTAGAACAAACATTCCAGAAAGTTACAAAATAATATCAGAGAATGTTTCCCAGACATACCACCGTATCACTGCCTTCTCGACAACCATTTGAAAAAACAAAGAACCAAATAAAATAGAATTAATACTCTTAGGGTGATTGCTGGTATATTTTATTTGATTATAAACAATAATCATGTACTAGTTGCTGCATCCTGTAGTTTTCTCCAGATACTCAATACAATCCAAGAGCAAAATACGATATGTACTGACTGACAGAATTTAATTCTTCTGAGGCTAAAGAAAATGTCACATATTATATGGAGCAATGAACTCAAAGAATCAGTGTGGAATATGAATCGTAGTAAAATCCTAAAAATCAGAAAGAAATTCCCGATAACTGATTACTCTAAAAGTAAAAATAACTAGAACTTATGTTTATTGACTTCATTTTTTTGTTGCGTACGTACAGTGTTTCATTTAGATTATAAATGTATAGAATGCATCAATGTTAGATTCTTGTTTCCTTGTCACTTGATAAAGTAGTGTTAGGCCTATAAATATATTTGTTGTTATTATTTATACATTCCTAGTCTGTCAACCAAGTCAGTTAGGTGGGGTGAAAACACCCCATAATTACATAATTACAAAATAAATAATGAATCAAATTGTGATATACCTAAACATTGACAATGAAAATAAGATAGGCATTGAATTCAATATGTTTTGTGGATTGGATTATGGATTACGGAATATTTCCCAGTTATTTAATTAATTGGAAATATTCCGTAATTACTCAAAACCACGCTCAAAACCAAACAAATATTTAAATTGTAAAAACAAATCATATTTGCATTCAATATCTACCTAATTTTAATTGTCAATGTTTATATCACAATTTGATACTCTATAAAGTATATTTTACGCATTACTCTATAATATTATAAACTTCGTAATCACATTGAATTCCATAGACTCGGTAATAAAATCAGTTACAAAGCAAGAAATCATACATAATCATAAGTATAATCATAATCATGAACATCTTCTGCACATAAAACTTTTCTTGTAATGAAATGATGTTCATGATTATGATTACAAATCTACCTACTTCTAAGTAGGTAGATTTGTATTTGAACTTTATTATCCTTACTAATTGCAATTAGGTAATGAGTTTAACATACAAGGGCAATACACTTTAGAAACGCTGGTTTGTTAATCCAAACGTTTCTATAAATGTAATCAATTTATATTCTTACTTTAGTTTGGATCTAATTCTACATTGTCTAATTTCCAATAGTATAGTTATTTTTGCTTACCGCTAAGAAAGTTTTATGTAAAATCAATGGCGGGACGCATTCTATATAAATCTTTACTTTGGCCATAAGTTTCACGATTGATTTATAGAATTCGATATTGGCTCATGAAAAGTAGGAGGTGGTTGAAGATTAAACGCAGCCGACAACAGTTTGATCGAGATGGGTGGCTGAGGCAAGTGCGTGCAAGTCCATGGTAGTGCAAATCCAGTCATCAATCAGAGAATAGACAATCTACCATTCCGTAATTAACTAGACCCGATTTCGTTCGACATCTGTTATTCCTTTGAAATCCTATCGGACATTAGACTATTAGAATTCAATGGAAATACTGATAAGAATCGCTCAAAATTGATGGAATTACAATCCATACCCATGATATAAAACAAAACAAAAAATCCGTTACAAATGATAAATTATGGTTCTTTGCTTATACCTCTATTCTCTGCTAATACCAGAGAGTAAGCAGGATACAGAGGAATTACTCTTATGGACGTCTACAATGTGACTACAATGTAGATGGCACTGCTTGTTTTGAAATCAGCCCATTGAGTCAACTACACGGTGGTCAACTACTAGGGTTTGATTAGTCACCTGGGGTGGTTGCGGGTTACCTGCAACCAGGGGCAGACACGTGACGCAGACCTGCTTTAGAGTCACGAGATAAATGCTTGATACAAGGGATAAATAGACGCACAAGATACAATAACATTAATGAAACTGTAATTAAGAACGAATACAAATTAGCACTGTATGTGGACTAACCTTACGAATATTTTAAAATAATTATTAAGTAATTTATTGCGATATTGTCGAACAAAATATCTTCTAAATATGGCGTGACGCTTATATTGCTAATATACGACAATATATAACTATACGAGTGCATTTAAGGAATCCTAATCCAGCAATTTTACACACAATTAAAAATGTATTCTGGGGAGAGGTTGCAAAGTGAGGTGCCTGATGATCACTATACGCACACTTGCATGGCATAGACAAATATTTCAGACACTCTTTTAAAATTGTGATTTCATGTAGTATACCTAATGTTTAGTAATGTTTAAAGTATAATGTATACCTTGTTTTCGTAAGGAATTATACAATGCGTCTTCAGAAGTGTGTCACTTTTGTTAAAACGATTGTCTAATATCTACTATACTAATACTGTTACTATACTATTACTTTTTACTCGTTAGAGTGCAAGTTTTCTGGGCGATGTTCTGCATTTTCAAGAGGCCTCACGCTCACACATAAAGTTCAAGACAAAAGCTAGAGCAGAAGGTGGTTTTTATCTTCATAATAAACATTGATTAGTCACGGTGCTTCGGTTTTATTTCGTACAAGATGATAAACTCAACATTTTATGTCTTGGCAAAGACACCAACTTCAATTAAAATGTTATTTCATATCAAATTTAAGTTTCACAACAACTTTAATACAAAAACGTGAAGTTTTCTTAACTTATCCCCATTTGAAAATATACCAAAATCACATCTTTTTTGTCGTACTTGTTCAAGACCTATAAAAGAGGAGAAAATTCCTGTTGATTTTCCGCACATGATCCTGATATTAGGTCCAGTCTCCATGAAGGAACGCTTGATACTGAATTATTGATTAGAAGCTAGCCTGAGTTTTGCCAGGAACGTAACTTTTGTAAGATTTACTGTGCAACGACATCTCGGTCATTTTGCATGGAAAGTAACTTCTTTACGATCGAGCATTCAACAATTCTCCTGACATCATATTTTTACTTTTGCAGAGTCTTCAAGATTATTTGATAACACACCGTGGGCTATTCGAAAGCGGCGTCTTTTAAATTCACGGTCATATATTCCCTATAAAAATAGCAATTTTTTGGTCCACAGAGGTACACAATCTGGAAGAAGATTTTAAGTCCGTTCACGGAGAAATGTCTAATTTGATTTTAGCTTGAAGTGTGTTCCAGCTAATTTATAAAACACTTTTACACCATAGTGTCTATTTACTAATATTGTTAGAGAAATACGTTAATTATAAGTGCTGGCATATTTGGTAGGCGTTTATCACTAAACTTTATAAGCAGAACATGCAGGCAGCTTGTGGTATTTACTTGATAAGCATAAGATCAGCAAAGCAGCGTTAAACCAGCGTCGAAGTCACTTTCACATGTTTTACTTGAACCACTGAACCGTAAAAATATCTTAATTAGTAATTTCCGGTCATAAAGCCTGAAAAACACGCGTCTATATTTACAATCAAGCCTTGATGGAAAAGTTGTTCCCCGTAATTTTAATGAAATAAAGTGAGTACTTTTGCCCTTAACTAATTTGCATTGCAATCCCTACTGGTACTATCACACAAACTACTAGTTATCTTGTCAAATATTAGCTTTGTTTTATGATACTGGAGAAATGTCATAAAAACAAGAAGGGAACTTGATAGGGTGTTTCCTTGTACATACGCCGATCGTAACTTTCTGTTATCATAAATTGACATTAAGCCCAGTTTTGGTTTATTTTTGAAAATAAAGTCTAGCAGAAACGGTATACCTACTGGATCACTCTAAACCATGACATAAGATAATCGATTTCCCGTTGGCATGAAGTCATCCAGTCATCTAAATATATGCTAACTATTTTATTACTATTTACTATTATTATTATTATTATTATTATTATTTGATTTTTTTCTTTAAGAATTCTCAGAATTGATTCGGCGCTCTCGGCGGGGAAATTCATCCCAAGCCTATTTATTATTAATTATTATTTATTATTTATTTATTTATTTATTTATTTATTATTATTATTATTATTATTTTCTTTTATTCACAAATTAAATTATTACAATTGCACTTTGGTTTCATAATGCATGGCACCCACCGTTAATTACCCAAATCACTAGGGTGCCAACATTTTACAATACAGTATAAAATACAACAATTTGTAAAAATTAACATTAAAAATTACTTATATCTAAAAGTGACACTGAAAATCTCTACATAAATCTCCTAATACTATAAGCTGTTCCTAATATCGCCGTCTTCTGATGCTCGGTCATGGAATGTGAGCCCAGAACTTTCTGCAGACATGTGTGGAAGTTCTTGCTGATCGCTCCAGTTGCACCAATGACTATAGGGACAACACAAGTCTTCATCCCCCACATCCTCTCAATTTCAATCTGAAGGTCTTTGTACTTGGTCTTCTTTTCAGCCTCCTTCGATATTATGTTGTAGTCTGAAGGGATTGCTACATCAATTAAGACACAAGTCATCTTCTGGTGATCTCTAATAATGATATCTGGCTTGTTGTGGGGGATGGTGCAATCCGTGTGTTACTTGCGTGTCCCATATGAGCGTGACATCTTTGCTACTTGTGATGCTCTGCGGCTTGTGATCATACCAATGTTGAGATACGGGGATCAGAAAGTGTTCACACAGATCCCAGTGCAATCTCGTAGCGACACGGTTGTGCCTATACAAATATTCATTGGCTGCAAGTATGGAGCAAGAGGAACATAATATGCTCAATATTATCTCATCTCTAGTTTGACATAATCTGCATTTAGCGTCACCTCTGGTCTTCAATATGTGCTTTTCGTAATATCTTGTTCGCAGAACTTGGTCTTGGGCTGCCACTATTAGTCCCTCTGTTTCGCCTTTTAAATTTGTCTTTTTGAGCCAAGCGTAGGTGGATGTTTTATCATATGCAGGGTTATCAACTTTTCTTACTTGCTGTCCATGCATTGGCTTTTCTCCCCAACTCTTCTCCGCTTCTCTCAGGATTTTCGCTTTCAGTTACTTTCTAATAGACTTAACTTTTTTGAGAAGAGGAGCATATTATTATTATTATTATTAGACGGTATTATCAACTAACCTTATCTATACCCTTTCTCTCAGTTTTTCCTTTCTTCAATATTATTTTTAAAAAGGTAAACGTAAACATTACATACACCGTCCTTCGGATGGGACGTTAGCCGTTGGCCCCCTTGGTATCTTGTGTCAGGAGTAGGATACAAGCCCGTACCGGGTTTCCTCTCCTCCCTTCTATATTACATTCTCACTAAAATATAGGCTTAATACAATTGAGCTAGGGTCTCCTTTTTTCGCTCTATCGGCACGGCACGTACCTCTGTTTTTTCTGCCCGTACCGCTACACAGATCGCACCCTTTCTCCGATCGAGCTGAAATTTTGCACACATGTATGGACATCTCTGGACTTTGCTTACCTACCCTATTTTTAAAAAAAATCCGTTGATTGATTCAAATTAAAAATTATCTTCCGATTGGTTGATCCGATCAATTTGAAATTGTGTCAGGTCATAAATTATTAAATTTTAAAAAGTTTCAGCCAAATCCTCCAATTGGTTACAATTTTAAAAAATCTTCCGATTGGTTTAAAATCAAAATGCTCCGATTAAGTCTAATTTTGCGTGGTTTTCAAGACCAACATTATCTCATATTTTACGCATTTTCAACCCAATCGATCAAGTATTTACAGACTTGTTGCCATTTGAAGAGTTTAGAAAGAGTTGTCAAAACAGATTTTTGGAAAAGATTTTTAAGTCACGACACATGGATCTATTATTCAGTTTTTCCAGAACCATGAGTGTATATAAGGAAATTGGAAAGTTGCAAAGAAAAATTGTGTCGTATCGTGTATCGTGTTTGGCTGGAGTGTTGCACGTATGTGCTTGCTCATCAACGCTTTATACTGAGCGTTTTCCTAGTAGATTAATAATACTAGGAAAACGCTTTGAGTAACGCGTTGATGAGCGAGCACGGATACGCGCAACACCTCGAACCGAAATTCTGTCTATCGAAAATCTCCTTAAAAGCCAATAATTCTTGGATTTCGTCACAAACTTGTATGGAAATCTCCAACAATTCCTACCATGCAACCATGCAAACCATGCAAAATTTTAATTTGATCGATTGAACCTTTATGTTTGAACGATTCCTTGTTCATTTCCAAAAATCACATGATCTCGTTCAAAAATTTACCTGGGACCACTCCCATGATCTAATATTGTGTGTGAACACAATATTAGATCGCTCTGTACGGTCATATTAGTTTCATTTAAACTTTGAAAGTTTCTGCTCTAACTACCTTGGACTGAAGATTCGAAGTTGCCGTGAAATATGAAATTCTAGAAATTTGACAGCCAACACGCAAAATGTCCATAAACTGTCAATAACTTTTGAATTTAAACACAGATTAGTCTGAAAATTGTCAAAAATACAGATAATGTTGGTACCAATGACCATGCAAAGTTTTAATTGATCGGTCAAACGGTTCTAGTTTAAATTTCAAAAAACACATGAAAGATTGTTTTAAATTTTAACCAATGGGATTTGGCAGAAACTTTGTAAGATTGGGGACAATGTTGGTCGTAATGACTTGTCAAAATTTCAAATTGATTGAACCAACCAATCAAAAGATAATTTTTTAAAATTTGAACCAATCAGTGGATTTCAAAAAAACTACAACGCTCAGAAATGGTCCGTACATGTGTGCAAAATTTCAGCTCGATCGAAGAAAGACTGTGATTTGTATCCTCAGTAACAGAAAAAACAGAGGTCCGTGCCAAAAGAGCCAAAGGGAGTCGCTCGCTCAACAATTAAATTCATGTGAAACGTGGGTCTACTCAAATCTCCAGCCTTCTTGACAGAAAGTTAAAAAGTCAGACCAATATGAATTACACATTTGAATGTCAGTGTAAGTGCCGTTTAACAAAAAGAATCGCTATAAAATCGCTTTTCTATACCTGCAACTGATTTTATACCGTCACAGACAGAGGAAATAATTATTTGCTTAGAATCTACCAACATATAAAGGATATATTTAATTAGTAATTTTGTATAACATATCAAATGCTCCAATCTAGAAGATACTGTTTTAATCTTTGTTTAATTTTTTCCCCTAGCCAAGGTACTTAAATACATCTGAAATATAAATCAACATTCACAACAGGAGAATGTAAAAGATGTTCGAATTATTCCGTTTGACTTATAGGTAACTTGGTTTTATCGAGAGTCCATGTTGTGAAGCAGATGACAAGTTGGGAGCTAATTAGTGCGATTAATTGTCTTGGGGGTAGTAAACAAGTCGCATCTTCGATAAGAAGTTGTTCATTACCAAACCAGTGGAAGTCCCAGGCGCGGAAAGTTTCACATACGGTTTTACATTAGGATTTTCATAGGTAATTGATGACTGAAGTAGGTATTGACAGTGGCGGCTATTTGGCTTTACAACAGGTGTTCAATTACATAGAAGGACGTAGAAGAAAGTACTCTAAGAGGAGAGCCCCCAGCAGATGCGGGGCCGGGGCGCATAACCCCGGATTTTTTTGTATCTTTAGTTTGAAATTGATGTATTTTTACGTCTTTTGGAGAGCAAAATGATTAGACAAAATATTTAACTTCCTACTTCCTGGATTAGGGAGCACTTTTAAATAATTTTCTTGGATGATCAGGTGTGCAATTGTCACACCTTGCACACTGTAATAGCCGCCACTGGGTATTGAATATTAAACTAATATTAATACATATTAATGTGGTATTACTTAAATTTATTGTCAAACATTAATTTCAAATAATGTTTTTCTCTCAAATCCTATGATACGGATTTAGTTTGAGAAATTCTGGTACTAAATGATATCAGCATTACGTTTCACAGTGTTGCACTTCACTTTCCTTACTCTTGTCATAAGTCATAATCCTGAGTAAGCAACACCATTAGGTCTCGAAACGCTATTATGTAGTTATTCATCAAGAAAATGTTTTAGCTCAGGAGCTTAAAAATGTTTTCAAAATATAAAAATGGCCTGAAAGTATAAAATATTACCGAACTTAAAGAGTACTGAAGATATTACCACGGATCTCGAACGTTGGCTTAAAAAAAAGTTGTAAAAACACACGATTATACCAAATGAATGACTTTTAACTATAATGTGAATCGTGACAAATATAACCTTAAAATGCATAAAATAACTGTATTCGTAGTTGTAACAATATGACAAAAAATAGCAAATTAATAATTTGACTAAAAACGGTACATGGGGGTACAGTGACAACTGTTCCGCAACTACATTACTTAGAACTACATCCATTGTTGGTATATTTAATTGTTTTGTTTAAAGTAAGTTCACGAATCATAATAATTGCGTTAATTGTACGTGAAGTTTAGTAAAGGCTATTGAGCAATAAAGGAATGAGTTTGATAACTAAGATTAATAATTGTAAATATTAATATTATGTATAGTTGGGAAGATGGAGATATGTTGAAGATAAAGGAGAGAGGGATGATAAGATTAAAGAAACATGATGCTCGAGCCTACAGGCGCTGATTAAAATGTCCCTGAAATTGTTTACAAGTGTAATTTTCAAACAACTAGTTTATAATGTAATTTGTAAACCGCAAAACAGAAATATTGTTTGAAAAGATTTGAATAACTAAATTAATTAATACGAGTAGAAGTAGAAGGCGTAGTAGAGACAGTGGGTGGAATAATACTGTGTCTAGTTTTCCGATTTACGTCTGATTTTTGTTTAGGATTCGCTACATGTTATTATTCAAACACACGATAACACAATTACAAAATACTGAAAACCCACCCTGATCACTTGACCACTGGACCAAGTATGTCGCAATTGAGAGCACATTGCATTTTGAGCGAAGATTGAACCAACGTAACGTGTAGAAGGTTCTGGGAAACGCCTGAAAGTACACTGTAAACTCCTACGTAACGCAATGCACGAGATCTACTCGTGCATTGCGTCGACGTTCGCTGAAGTAAACGTGACATTTGAACACTTATGTTTGTGGAAGGTCTGAGGTGAAACATGATTGATAAACCAACACAGTGCGTCTTATTTTCTAGTTTTGAATACTTTTTTTTTTATAAACAATCGTCTCTTGTATAAGCGGCGTTTAAAGTTCAACCCATAACTTTCTTTATAAATGGTATTAAAATTAATTTCCATGTTTCTAAAAATGTGTGAAGTTTTTAGCTTGATATGATTCCGTATAGTTTTGAATTAACTTTTTCCCTTGGACGTTATTCTGGAGATACCCGGCATATTAAAAAAAA
Organism: Leuctra nigra; assembly: GCA_934045905.1. NCBI lineage: Eukaryota > Metazoa > Arthropoda > Insecta > Plecoptera > Leuctridae > Leuctra > Leuctra nigra. Next base: position 5,644,067 of record OW203763.1, read on the forward strand.
ATCTTCAAAGACTTTCTGTAACTCAAAAATGTGAGGTTTAGTAAGAAACGGTATCAATAAGTCAATCAGAGCTGGCAGTACGTGGTAAAACTATAGAATATATTTTACAAACGAAGGTATACGTTTTCTTTTTCTAGGATGGGATTTATCTCATATTTTCTTTACTAAAAATCTCCACGCAATTTTCAAACATTTTTTATTCCTTGCACACCTATTTTATAGTCTGAATTCTTCAATTTCTCTGCAGTCCACTGATCGAACCTTTCGATCTGCTCATTTGTCATTGATTTCCTCCATCCGCCGGCTTCTCCCTTGCGAAAGAACGTCATTCCTGAATCAAAGCGACTGAGAGTTTCACGCTCCTTGATGGCAAACTTTTCTTTGTTCACCGCTGGGTTCTCTTTCATGGAGCTGAAGCTAAGATGTTTGACGAGAGTCTCGATTTGCCCATCGTTGTAATGTTTGCCAAGGAATAAAGCGGTCCGCCGCACGACGCCCGACAAATCCTGACGAAACAAACAAACAAACAAACAAACAATGCAAGTGCTTAGCACGAGGACGCGAGGAATTGTTCATTACTCTCCACAAGTCACGCGATGGAGGGATTTGATGTCACCTCTATTGACTTTGTTCTTATTAGAGGATGAACAATAAGAAACTTGGTTTGGGTATCTGATAGGTATAATACAAAACACTGCTTCAATGTTGATATTATTTCAACTTATCCATAATTATGCTAATCGTTGAAGAGTGCATTTTAAAAGTATTTTTAATTCCTTGATTTAATCTTGCCTCCTCTTTTCAGTTTTGACAGAGTTTTTCTATATTCAAAATTCATCTCCAAACACTAAATGTTTACAATTTATGAACACATAAGTAATAACATTTGCTTGCATGCGGACATGAAAGTGAGGAAATAGCATTTATTTTGTTCATTTTACATTAACAATTTCCATTATATTGAAAATGTTGATAATTTCATCCCTTTGCAGCTAACTTTCCGTCCATTAAGTTACTAACTACATGGAATGGGCACTGCTGTTTCTCTTCAGCATTGAAGGTTCTATATTTAGATACTAACTGTCCAAGTATAGAAATATATAACGAAGTGACCGGTACTGCTCAAACCCATCCCGTCATTTCCCAGAGAACCCTCTCACCACACAACTGCCGTTTTCCGATACAGGTTGCTGTGTTAGGTTAATAATAAAACGGACAATACCAAATAGAATGACATTTAGAATTGGCTCCCAATTCCTTAACTATGTAGGAGAGGAGTTCATTTTCATGTAACTAAATATCTTCAGACGAAAGAGAAGGCGAGATCATAGGTGTGACTATCGAGACCACTCGTTGTGAAAAAAGGAGAAAAATTCATTTTTTTAACAAGGCGACAGTTGTCAATGTTGACCACAAGGATCCAGATTACTATAAATCTATTTAAAACATTGTATAATTTACTTTAATAAAATCTTAGAACTAATTATAAAGATGATTAAGATATTAGGACATAATGATGAATTGCGTGGAATAGAATCCAGATCCTTGCGTATCAGGACAGAAGTGCCGATGATTGTTGGCAGTGCTTGAATCGAGGTCAGGTCGCACTTCTGCTTACTTGGTAGGTTCAATAATAATCATTGAATAGATACTTTTCCTCTTTGTGTAGAGCGCGACTCCAGCTAATGATGTGCTCTATTCCCACGACCCTATTCATTCTCGTCCTGATTCAATTCATCGGTGCCATATTAGCCATGACGCATTTCACTAACCACTAAGAGCCATCCCCACTATTACCCTAACTTTGACTATTACCTCCTTACTACGTTACAACAGTGTGAAAGCAATACACAGTCATATCATACATTTCGAATTGAATCAATATCTTCTTATCCAACCATTAGGTACTGGAGAATTGGAACAAATACGCACTAAATGTATTCTGTTATACATATCATGGTATAGTTAGCCTCCATATCATCGGTTTATTCGAGATGATTCTAAGAACCTGATTCTCATTCATCGGGAGCTAATATTTCTAAACTAGGAAAACGCTCGGTGTAACGCGTTGATTAGCGAGCACTGGTACGTGCAGAACATCTAAGCATGATCTAACCGAAATTCTGTAAATAATCCCTGAATAATCACTTGCAGGATCCCAGAAGAATTATGATTTTCTTCAGAAACTGGAAAGATTGCCCCAAAACCTTACATTTTTCGTAAGGTTTTTTCGTAATTTTTCGTCAATGTCAAAGACGAAACGTCAATTTTGAAAACAAATGTCACTGTCTCCAGAAAGTTCTACAGACATTTGCAGTGATTATGGTCCAATAGGTGTTTTATAAACTTTCGTATATAGATTTCGTTGCTGTGGTAATGTTACCTAAACAATATAAATCCAATTTCCAATGAAACCAATGGATCTTGCTGAAAATCATTGGGTCAACAACCCAGCATAGTAATATAAGTTTTGTGAAAAAAATTGGCCTGATCCGTTACTTCCTTTGGCAGGAAATAAATAATACACACACACACACAAAAAATACAAAATAAAACAGATTTGAGCCAGAAGTTTTACGTAAAGACGCTCGCTCCGCTCACTTGATTAATTACATAAAATCATTTTTGCATTTTTCAATTCAAATTATTGTTATAACTGAGGACAGCAAACTGAGGAAAATCTGATGTAATGCAATTAATAAATATTTTGCTAACAGTAACTACAATGTAAATAAAACAGGAAGCACACAAGCAAGCACACATGAAAGCGATGTCCATTCTGCAAGTGGACACACAATAAATCAAACGTCACGACAATATGTACACGTTATAGAATTAAAACCAGAAGAATTTTGTTATTGCTAAACCAAATATTGTGTTCTCATTTTGCAATTTTTGATTATTCTCTTAGCCGAATTTTTCAAACGCGAACCGTCACTGACCAGACGAATGATTCCATTGAAATACAAACAAGAAATATATGATGTTACTTCGAAGAATCGCGGCGAAAGTGAAGCATGAAGTAATTTTAGGAACAATGGTCAGATAAACCTCTCGGAAGTAATGTATTATTAATAATGTATTACAACAACAAATAATCCAACAACTCGCAGTAATTCCATTTGAGCTTCAATTAATATAGTTTCAATATTTGTTCTGTTTTCAATATGAAACATTCGTTTACGGATCTGTGTTTGGCGGAGCGTGAAAATATTATATTTACCTTCTTCATTTCTTCAAAGGTATTGAAAAGTACATTCGGCGCTTCTCTGATGTCCCAGTATGCAAGAACGTGCTCCCAGAAAGGACTGTAAAGAGCTGAAACATGATACAAGATACCTTTGCTGATATTGTGTTAAAAGAACAAAGTAAAATACACGTTTCCATTTAATCATAATTTGGGCTTCAATTCTACTTTTTAAACAAGTTTTGTTCTTTCGGTACGATAATTTTTTGTTTAATTTAAAAAAATATTGTGTATAATTTAATGCATAATAATTAGTGTTAATTCATTAAATTCCATGTAAATTGTTACACTGATGTTGTAATTTGTTTAATTTGCGATGTATATAATAATGTGTATTTTATTTTAGAGGATTGATGTTTATTCTGGGAAATAATATCATATTATTTTTCTAGGAATTGTACTAGCCCCCATAACTAACTAGTTGGTTTTATGATTTATTCATAGGAAATGTATCGTGTTGTACAAGAAAAGCGTAAACACAGTTGACCTAATTGTTTATATTGTTATAGATGAAAAGATTAGATGAAAAGATTTTCCTCCTCCGGGATTCGAGCCCGGCTCCTCTGAATATATAGTCCAGTGCTCTACAAACTGAGCTAAGGAGGCAGTATCCATGTCGAGTGAAGTAAGTCAGGTTGTCAAACGTGGAAAAATGTCTACGGTCTTGTGACCCTATCTTCAATCTCGGACTGCTTAGTCCAGTCAAATGAGAGATTTACCCAAAACAAATTGCAACATTTGATTTTTTGTGTCATTCTCTTCAGAAAAATGCCCTCTACAACATATCCAAAATCCGCCAAAATCCGCGCACCGGAAGTACTTTTTAATCATTTTTTAATTTAATTTCCCATGTTAATTTCATCCTGCAAAAAAAACTTTTTTTCATGTAACTCCAATTTTGACGAAACTTGGCAGAATTGTTAACTATCCTAAAAGAACACAAAAAGCTATCTGAGCGTTTTTATCTAAATCTTATCGTTTGGGAAATATGGCCCATCGAAAAGTCATATTTTAGTCTTGTTTTCGACGATTTCGGCCACTTTGAGTGTAATTTGACGTTTTGCGTGGTCCATATTTCCCAAACGATAAGATTTAGAGAAAAACGCTAAGAGAGGTATTTGTTTCATTTAGGATGGTGAACAATTCTGCCAAGTTTCGTCAAAATCGGAGTTACATGAAAAAAAGATTTTTTTGCAAGATGAAATTAACACGGGAAATTAAATTAAACAGTGATTAAAAAGTACTTCCGGTGCGCGGATTTTGGCGGATTTTGGATATGTTGTGGGGGCATATTTCTGAAGAGAATGACACCAAAAAACCAAATGTTGCAATTTGTTTTGGGTTTGGACATTTTTAAGCTTGATTTGACTGGACTATGCTAACGCAGTTCATATTGGAACACAGCCACTGCAATTTGATCTGCCTCCTTAATTAGTAGAGCACTGGACTAGGCATTCAAAGGAGCCGGGTTCGAATCCCGGGAGGAAAATATTTTCATCTTGCAGTTGGTATTTATTCACATCCACCTATACTAGGTAATAATGTAAAGCCATATTACCTACTCGTTTCAGAAAATTTCAGATAAGTCGCCCACAAGAGCAAAATAATATGTGATTTTGCACGGATAATATTCAATTTAATCCCATATTGTTAGAACAAATCTAATTTTGAAAGCAAATAATTGGTATTATCCCGAAAATCCTTTGAATGAGGCAAACCAATACATGGTTGAAGTATTTCCCTGTTTCAATTTCAGTCTAGATTTCAGCAAACGTAGCTTTCATGTCTAGCCGCTGATTGCGTTCCCAACTTCGAACATTTTCAAATTGTGGAACGTTATTTCATTAGCTGAACTGAGCCGATTTTTTTAAATCTCGTGTTTTCTCTTCCAATATTGTCGAACAATATTGTAGACAATATTGTCGAACCCAAATCAATATCAGTCTTTAATTCCGCTTTCCATTGCGGAGGTATCACTGTAAGCATTATCAAAATTATCAGCATTTTTATAAAATATGAAAACAATTAAATGTTTTTAAGTTTCTTCTTAGTGCATATTCTTCTCTTGTTCAAATTACGTAAGAAGCACATAAATACATGTTCAAAGTAAGTCAAATGTACTTAAAATAGTATATTTATGGCAGTTATTTTAATAATTCAGACTTCCTATGTTTGCCATTAACTTTGAAATTACTAAAATTTCAAATGGTGGCAGATGTGGGATCCATCTGAAAATATTTTAATTTGCACTAATTACTTAGTTACATTAATAACTGCAGCATGAAAGAAAATTAAAATGTAATAAATGCATTGGAATTGTTTGAAACCAAATCAATTAGTTAGCTCAGTTTTGGCTCAGCCATTGTCTGAATGTCTTAGTGTCTATACGAGTAACTCAATCGCTCGTTCATTAAGATTGCCTTGTATTTTTTTAAGAACTAGATATTATTGTTCAAGTAAGAGAGTAATACCACTGCTTCGTATATTTAACATTTAGTGATGTTGTATGTATGATACTACATGATATGTACTATGTACATATGTACATATGTACATGATAGTACATGATATACTATGATATGTATGATACATGTGAACATTTATATTTTATTACGTGTCGTTTTTATTATTTATTTTTTACTAAAATGCCCATAGACAAAATTAAATTGTATTAAGGTCTTTGTAGCGTCTTATTCTCCTTATTAGATACCAGTATAATTAAATTTTACCCCCCCCCCCCCCCCCCCCAAATACTTTTCCATAGCATGCCAAATCGGCATTCGTCTCTTGGGTCTGTGAATTCTGTCTGCTGTGAAATCGTGGGCCATGGTGCTGACTTGATCAGTTTGTTTCAAACGCTGTGTTTCATTATGCATCCCCCTTCCAACTCATAGCTCTTCTCACATCTCCAAGCGCGTACGTGACCGCAACTTACCGAGATATTCAAAGAACATTTATTGCCTCAGTCACATTGTTGACAAATCTGAATATACGTATTTTGTCAAAGCCCGAATTTTATAGTACCCATCAGAGACGATTCCCCCTCCTTATTCTTATAAACTAAAGAGAGGATTGAGCTTTTTTCAGATATTTTTCTTCAATCTGAATATACATTTGAGTTTCCTCAACTTGCGTTTAAACATGTGAAAATACTATATGATCGCTGGAAACATTCAACGACTAAATATTCAAGGGAAATGAAATGAAAGTGTGTATAGATTGATTTAAGAACACTACACAGCTCAACAGGACAAGTTGGAGAGGAAGACAGAGTTGGGCGGCCATGCGTGGGAGCTGAAATCATGTCAACTAGACGGACCTGTAAAAGAATGGATTCCTCAACCGTACAATTCACGATTGGAATAATTTGCCGCCGAATATATAACCATCAATAATTTCACAGAATCTGAAATCAAGCTTTTTCGAAATCATCTTCTTAATTTTGTTATGTACATTTTAGAAGAAAAAAAATTATTTTGTTAGGTAAAGTTTTTTTTATTAATCTTGTATATTATTATTTGTTCATTTCTTATTCATAGTATTATGTATTGTATTATTAGAATTCCTTGCCACCTTGGTATAAAATACCATATACAATTTTGTAAGATGTAAATAAAAATTAATTAAATGCAACTTATAACAGAGTTCAAGTCTTTCCCATATAAATAATATGCATCGTAAAATAAAGTAATAAAGTAAAGTAATTCGGATCGTAATCGTAACCTATTTATTGAAAAGCAGAATCTTATTTTACAATATTAAACGCAATTGATTTGAGAAGAAAATGTATTAAGCGAAACAATATTGTTTAGATTTTTGATAAAATAATGAAGAAATCATTAGTTTACGACATTGATTATACTTTACCGTAAAAATATGAAACTCACCAAAATCCTCAAGAAAAGCATCGATAAATTCATCCTGGGTTCCATCATAATGACTCCAGAGGCGATGGTGGTGGTAGTAAGACAGAGCTGCATCCTTAGGATCTCTTGACACGTAGATGATCTGAGGAGAGAACAGTGAAACTTACATCTGGCGCCACCTTAGCGCCACCTTCGACCAGCGGCTAGTTTGATGGATCGAATGCTCAACTTTTCAAGCCGTCAGAAAAGGATGTCTCGAACTACCTCGCGGCTGTACTGTGTAAATTGCGTATACGTTTTTAAAATAAAAGAAAGTATTTAAGAGAATTAATGAATTTTATTTATTTCTTGTTATATAATGAATAAAACATTTACAATATTTGTAACATTTATAAATATTATATTATATTATAATATTATATTTCTAAATGTTTAAAACAATTTGCATGTCATACATTTTGAGTGAAGAGTATTTAGGTCCACTAAGAAATCACAAATATGATAAGTTATATAGCGTACCGAAGGAGCTTGCTCCTTGGATGCCCTTACATAATCAGCATAATTAGGTTTAATAAATAAGGAAATACGCAATAAATATGTATACACCCAACAAATCATAAAACGGTATTTGAACGAAACAGATTGGCTGCTGGTCAGATTCATTGACAATCAATCCTATCCTTGTTATTATCTATGATATCAGAGCTCACCTACTAGAGGTAGATGACGAGTTAGCATAGACTTCATCGGATGATGCCATCACATTTTTTTCAGACAATCAATTTCTTTCAAATACCGTTTTATGAGTTGTCGAGTGTACATGTCCTAAAAATTAACGGCTTCCATTACATTTGAGTGGGCATTCCATTATCCATTATCACTTCACTAAAATCTATGTCTAGTATGAATGTGTGAACGTTACATCCCTTTATTTGTTGAAGTGTAATAACTTCAATTAATCGCGTCTTAATTTGTAAGTTTATAATTTGTTGATTTTCACCTTTAATTTCAATACTAATGAGGGAAGATTCGTTTGCCTACTGTTTACGTATAATGGAGTAAGCCGGCACCAGAATAAAATAAAATTATAAAAATGGAGAATATGACTTTTTATTGTATCTCGTTTTAACCAAGTAATTTAGGGGTTGTAGGTGTTCTATATAACTGAACTTCCTTGAAGTACGCACGAGTATATCACAATCAAAAGATGGAGTGAAGCTCCGACATAAGAAGCTTATGGATGCCTCCATTGCTTTCGAACGTTTCACTGGTTTTGAATTTGACATCAATCTGGACTCAACATTTTACTAGTTTAGAAGTATTTTGAAACGCCCCGAGAAGTGGCTTAAATAGCCAAATTTTGTGAATATTATACGATACATTGTTCTAAAATGATAAAATCACTATGGGCCCATTCAGTACTTTCGGATAATTGCATATAAATGTCCACACACGTTTGATGTTCAGTGGTGTGCACTTCTTAATTCTAGCAACGACTGAAAATGTTGAGTGAATATTACATGAAAAGATCTCAACAAACACAGCTTTCTTCCTGCAAATGAACACAGAGAACTGATGATATTATTTCTCAAGTTTCTTGGCCCTGGATACCAGTCCATCACATGTACCCGGGTAGCCTTCTTGCATCTGGAAACTTTCCGGAGAAATATCTTGAGGAATTACCTTGTATTGAATTTGTACGCTCAGTGCGGTCGTTATGTTTATTGGGGCAGGTGCTTGGAATTGGAGAAAGGTGGAAGGAGCGAATGGTTCGTTTGTTGCCAAGAGTTTGGCTCTTGGGATTAGTTTGAAAATTGGGTTCTGACAAGCGTGCAGTCAACGCCCGTATGTATGCACTTTAGACTCTAAATGTGTTTTAACTTCTAATGTTCAATTTTGCTTTACAAAAATTGTTTTATAATACATTTTCCATTTATTTCAATCTAGCAACATACGAGCCCACAAGACGTGCTTATAGGTATTTCATAAGTCAAGCGAAGATTTCACATTTTAATATTAATATTTTTGACTCGCGTGGCCAAGTTTGCAGTAGACTCACGCGTTTCTCCCATTCGAAACTGCCAAATTTGAAGTGTAGGGACAAAAATCCATAATATCTTTTGTCTTAGGTCCTTAGATTTCCATTTTATTCCTTACTATATATAACATCTAACCTTATCTCTTTGACAATATATTCAATCTGGTACCGTCACTCAGGGAATTGCAGTCTATAATTCAATGATACCACACAGCGAATATGAAAAAGATTAAAAAGGAAGATTAAATCAATTGAAATATGGCTGTTCGTTGCAGCTATTCATCAAAGTATCTAACCTTCTTCGTCCAATGTTTTCACGCCTTTCAGATGGCGTCTTTCATGGATTGAGGGAACTCTTGCGTGTGGAATCGGGAAGATGCGAACAATGCCACCCTACAGAGTAAATCACACTATAAAGTGTGAGAACTCTGTTTTGAGAATTTTATTGTGTTGCACTCAGTTCCTTTGAAGATTTCAAAAAGATAAAATTGAAAAGTTTTCATGTCCTGAGGCGTTCATATTGACAACGAATAATAAGTTTGGGGAGACAAATTCACAGAAACTCAGAATCTGGAGTTGTTTCCCAACCTTCTCGTTTCCACGCGTTACCTAATTATCTACTTATTTAGGTATACTTCGTCGTTCCTGGTACATTTATTGTACATTTTTAAATCTTTAGAAACTTGTTTCATACATCGTCTTCTTCAACCCATAGAAAAGTTGAGCTGCCTAGATGTTATCGTCCAATACGTGTCTTCATCATTTTCTCTGTGACTATTTTGTGTTGTAGAATACTTTTAATATTTTCTTATTCACGCCTGGTAAATCAATTTGCGTCAGTAGGTTCATGAAAATTGTATATAACTTTAAATACTTACACGTGGATTTTTCGTCCAAATCTGTCTGGGCAACAACTCTGCAGGAAGGTGTGTCTTGATGACTCTGGGAGATGGTATCGCGTCTAGAATTGCGAATGTTGTGCCTGCCTTGAACTCCTCACCCGCAGCCAAAATACTTATTTTAATCAGAGTGTCTGACCTGGAACATGATCGACAGGCATGATCGGGGGCATGATCGACAGGCACGATCGGGGCATGATCGACAGGCACGATCGGGGGCATGATCGACAGGCATGATCGGGGGCATGATTGACAGGCATGATCGACAGGCATGATCGGGGGCATGATCGACAGGCATGATCGACAGGCATGATCGACAGGCATGATCGGGGGCATGATTGACAGGCATGATTGACAGGCATGATCGACAGGCATGGTTGACAGGCATGATCGATAGGCATGATCGACAGGCTCGAACAGATTCATACTGGACACGTGAAAAGATACTTTCCTTGAGTTGTTTTAGTTATGTACTTACCACTTTTATTGTCACCCTATTCGCACGACTATACTTCATGTCATTGTGTAATAGTATTCTCTTTATCAATAAATAAATTGGATAGGAATTGTTAAAGAACATTGTCATATAGTTGCAATAAACAAATACTTGCAGATACGTGAAACGCCAACGCTCTCCGTAACATAAGGTATAATATTTGATGGCGTTTTGTTACTGAAGGTAATAAATAATATACATATTATATTTTAATATTGAAGTAGGTACTGAATACACTGTATACTTGCGATGTATCCTACTCTTTACATCTTTGCCAATCTTTGCATCAGCTTTCTCAAATTAAACAAGAAGGAAGACTTGCCACGATACAACAAATACTACTATTCATATAATATACTAGACGAATACATAAATGAATACATATATGAATGAGCTAGATAGTAAACTTTCATATATTCTGAAATAAACAACGGTTTGAAAATTATACTAAAAACGTATATATTGGTTATAACGTAGAACGTAGAGAAAAGCGTTATCAAAGGATGCAATCATGAATGAAAAGTTGATGCATATACGAGTACATAGAAGTTCTCTCTATTCTGCTTCAATATTCTCCTTACCCTAAAAATAATTTGCACTTACTCAAAAAACGGCACTCTAGCGTTGAGCTCACAACTCTTCGCCCCATCAATGTCTGCATCGTGAACGATTAACCAAGTCATCTCCTGCGTCCACGTGGTCCCTGTACAGAAAGCATTCCCAGGATCACAACCGTCCAGCGCTACACGACAATTCCGATCGCACTCTCTGTTGAGAAGCAAGCATACGGCTGACTTCTTGTGTGTCGAAATAAGTCGTACTACTTATACAGGATCATGATGTTGGTGGCAGAGTTGCTAGCGTTCTTCCAAGTTGAAACCAACCGTGAGGTTTAACCAATCGCAAGAGGTTGTCATCCAATTTCAGATATATCCTATTTGAAAATGACGCGCTTTACTGCATTGTATTACCTCTCTATTCAAGCTTGGGATTAAACTTTAATACTTTCTGAGTAACCTAATATAACATGCATTATTTATCAGCGAGTGAAAAATGTCAGCTGTATTACAAAATCTTGTCGAACAGAACAATGATTGATAAGATAGTCATAGATGAGAAACAATTAAGCACCAGCCACTCTTTACAGCTCGCTTCAATGTTATTTTATTGTTATATTGAATATAGTAAGGTATGCCAGCCCACCCAGCTACACTGACGATTGCCAAAGGAAGAAAAGCATTCCGTTTTGAAGATTACGTCCAAAAGATCGGACAAGTTCAAAGAGTTTGACACTTCATTGATCGTATATCTGCTGGCTAGCTTTGTTTGGTTTTCCTCAAAGAAGCTCAAGATGATCTGAAGTTCGTTATTTGACAGTGATACGCCGAATAGAATCTGTGGAAAAGCTCCTACTGTAAATAGTTACAAACTGTTTCGTTTTTCGCCAAGGCCAAGTTGTCGATTTAGAACTTTCGCTGAACGAGTTCAAGACACAGCGAATCAATAAACAATAAAATGGCACACCACACTGCCGCGACTAGTATCGATGATTACAAAGGCTAACGTAGTTTTCATCAGTTCACTCGAACATAATTAGACTCTAGTGTCATGTCATTCAAAGTGTGGAGAACTAAGCGTGGCTTAACACTTTATTATTTTGTCAAGAACGGAGAGATAATCACGAGTCTCATTTAAATATTGACCCTTGGTATATTTACACACAAAACATTTTTAATTTCTCTCTTCATCGCTGAAAGCAAAGCACTGTCAATCTTGGACAAAGTTCTGTATCGCAACTGAACTTTATTCTTTCTCTTCTCGATGTTTTTTTATATCAATTGTGTTCTTTTCGATTTTGTGTGTGTCCAAGTCCGGCCTTTAGGTTTGTCGGTTTCTAAATCCTCGAATCGCTGTCCGAATGTTCTGATAAATCCATGGCTCAGAATCCGCATGGATCTTGCGTGCATGGAGATGATGTTGATCCACCCACGGCTACAAGTTCATCTCATCTCCCATCCATCTGCTCACACATCTCTTGTTTGTTTGCAATTACAAACATAGGATAGAGTCTAGCAGGAGAAACCTCTAAACAGCATTTAATGTTACATCAATTTAGTAGTTTTCCTATCATTTTATGTAGAATAATATTTTGTGAATGTTGATTTCCTACACAACCACTGTATTCGAACATCAATAAAACGCAGTCACTCTAACGCATTGTGTTACTTTTCTGACTGAAGTTATTTGTTAAAATACTGTTTTTTCACGTAGTTGAATTAAAACAACGTATCCCCGAATATTGTGAAAAGTTTCAAAACAAATAGCTATTTTTCCTAAATCTTAGTTTGAAAATTATCTATCTTATCCTCTGCCGAAAACGAAAACACATAGCCTTAAATCCGTCATTCGTAACACATAAATGGCATAAATGAAACAGAATTTCACGTCATTATAATTTTCAAAATATTTAATCCAAATTATTAAATCATGGCTCTCAAGAAAATTCGATTCTACTACCCGTTTGTGATGTGGTAAATGATTGAACATTTACTTCAAATAAAGCAAAGCCGGATTGCGAGCGTTCAATAGGATAATGGTTCTAATACTCTCGGTTAATAATTGACAATACAAGACGTAAAACCCGAACCAATGTGGCATTGAGAAAACCTCTAGGTAGAACACACGGCGTCGTCCTTAGTTAGAAAAAGTAGTAAAAACGAGCCTATCTAAAAAGTCCATCATCAAATTTCTTCCAGTATGAATCAATAATTGTATAAAAAATTAAATTACAAAACCATTATCAAAGCACACATAAAAAAACTTACGATACGCTACGCTCTTCTAATGAACATGACTTTTAACAATATTGATAGTGGAGTGAAACGCACTCCAAACCTGTTTCTACATGTGTTATATGAAGTTCGAATTTTCTTTTCTTTTCTATAGGCAAACTTCAGAATTCGTCGATAACTAAATGGAGGTCTGGGAATTCATGTTGTTATTTGGGATTGTTTCAACGTTTGGTATCATTTCTGAAACGTCGTGGTTGAAAGTGAAAATCAATGCGATATTCATGGAGAACTGGAGGCATTGAATGTGCAAACAACTATAGACGCAATGAGCTCGGCGCCTCTAGAGCGATGGAAATTCGATTGTGAGGGCGATATCTGCGGCCATAAATTTCAATATATGATTTGTCAAGAACAACCCGTTGCCATTGAGCTTCTTCCTCTAGGAACCCATCACCAATTGTCTGATCTTACATTTGCTATAATTCATTCAAATATTGTTGCTTTTCCAAATACTACGTGCCTACACCGAAGAAAATGTATAATAATGTCTATTATCTACGGTCACGAAAACATATCAAGCAATACAAATAAAATATATGTATTATATATTGAATTTTTATTCAACCAATCAAACCGATTGAATACCACTCTATTCAGTATCATTATTATATGAATGAACATACAAATTGGTATATGAATACCAATATATAACATTAATACCATTGCCCACCGGTGGTCAAACCTTTTAAATTTGCAGTTCATGTAATACATAACATCATCCCATCTGAGATTGTCAGAAAATTTCGTAATTCCATATAAATATAAATATATATTGGATTTGAATTTAAAAATGTTCATTTCAAATTATTTCTATAGTTGTCTATGCATTTTGTTTTTTGGGTGATTTTTTCAATCTAGTTTACAAACCTTGATGAATTTCTCTTTGGAAAATATTTGCATCTATTGATATTATATGTTTCAAGGCGGCAGCGTCCATCTTTCATGTTCTATTTTTCAAACTGGCAAATTCTCTCTTCATCATCAAAAACAAAACAAATCTTACAAAATTAGTTCAAGTACGTCCTCTGTTCAAGTCCTCTGTACGTCATCTTTGCGTCTGGTCTTGTAATGTAAAATATACATGACAGCCATCTATGTAGTAGAATAGTGTTGTAAATGTATTTTATTGAAAAATAACCTAGTTCTGTGTATATGTATACCTATGTACCTGTTTTTATAGTTCCACTGGCACTGTGACTTGGCAACCACCGGAAATGTGGCATTTTACTGTATTATTGTAATGTATTCCAAAGTTGTCAATAAAACTTAAACTAAACTTATTTCTTTCTTGTTGATTTTATATGTAACATTTTATAGATTTTATATTACTTTTTATGTTGACAAGTCGATTGTTGGTAGTCAAGTTTCACCCATATTTGTGCACTATTATTATTTGGTTCAGAGCCCATTAACTCAGAATTTGTTTCCGGCTGTGCATGCGATATTAAAACGGAATTCTTGCATGTTTCTGACAGTATACATTCTCTGTGCATCTCAAAGCATAAAGTGAATTCATGTTATTGTCTTTTCTAGGAGAGATATAATTATACTCGCCAATGTCTTTGTTCGTTTTAGTTTTGATTTGCTTTTAAACCCCCGTTTTAATATAACGGCAAAGCAAGTAGAGCAAGTAATTCAATTTTATATTGGCTTCTTGATTGGCTAGAAAGTAGAAACACTCTATCCTGCTTCCGAACTTATTTCATATTTTTTAACCCGAATCCCGCCCTGTTCACTGCGGCAATGCCTAAAATCAACAGTTCTTCTATTTTATATTTTATATACCGTTCATATTTCTTGCCAATTTCACACTAAGTGGCATTTCCCGTCACTGTTTTGGAACTTTCAGCTACATAACTTCGATATTAAAAATTCCAAAGAAGCTTTAAGTACGTGTACTGAAAGTGAAATATTGTGTTTGAAATTATTAGAACTTCCCAGCAGTGTCCACAAACCGAGTTCTCAGTCACCATCCTTACCACCCTCAGGACCCTTATTTTATAACTATTATTCCGAATTCGGACCGAATCGGATTCCAGCCACACGAATCCGAATCCATTTCAGATGTTCTTATTTTATTGGACTTAATCTACAATCGGCCCGAAACCATTTTGTGTCTGACTGAATTCAATTCGATAGGTAGCCTTTTACTCGCCTAATCGTAGTGTTTAAAACACGGTAAGTTTATTCCACGCGTGCTGCGAAATACATACGAGTATGTCTTGTATCACGATTGTTAATAAACAGCAAGTCATAATTATAAAAAAAAATACTGCCATGTAATCTTCTACAATGCGTATTTATTTACTCACTTAAATGTTTTTAATCGAGCCATAAATTTAATTTAATAAAAAACAAACATTGCGAAATCCACGTAGCATTTAAATTTCAAACAAAATGTCATGTCGTCTCTTTGCATCGTTACGATACGATGATTGGGTCGTTAAGAAAATATCTGCTAATTCTGCTGCTATATCGTATAAATAACACGTCCAATATGTAAACTAAACAAAAAATAATGAATCAATTTTGGTTTGACCATATTTCACGAATCGAATTCGGTTCGAACGGCTCAAGCGAAATTGCAAGTAAAGTTATACCTACGTCGAATAAGAGATTTCACAAAGAGATTTCACTTCGACGACACGGGATTTGCCTCTACATGGAAACTGAGATCCTTTGCAACATAGCTGTAAATGGCGCTTATTATTTAGTTAATGTGCTAATGTGCTCTAGGCTGGGCACATGAGGCACATACACCCAGCGATGCTGATTATGCCAAGTTAATATCAACGCAAGGCAAGAGTTGAATATTATATTGATAATGCAGAATTTAAGAAAAATCTCCACAAAAGAGAGAAATCTAATAATGGTATCGTCTCTTTTGATCGACTTCTCATCTAATGATTGCAAAACTTGACTTTTGTAAGGGGATTCATTTTATCATTTAGCTTTTCCCATATACCCTTGTTATTATTATTATTACTGTTATCAATTATCATTGTGAAACTACTGAAGTATTATTACAATGCAATTATTATACAATTAAACTATCAGTTGACAGTGGGAAATGCCAAGATACAAGGGTCGTGAGCTCGAATCCTACTGACGACCGTGAACTGTGAGCCTTTCTACAGATAACAAAACTTCTCTATATGAGACAGATTGTTAAAAAAAATTATAAATAGAACAAAATAATACTCAAACAATTACATAATTGCACTGTCCTCTAGGCGCACAAGGTATAATAGATACCTAAACAAGAAATAACTATTCTACTACAAGTTTATTATCCTACTTTTGGCCTGTGGACCAGTATAATCAGGATAATCACCAGTACAGTTGAGCTTGAAACGATGTATTAAGGTGATCAAAGCGCTCGGTCGTTTTAGAAAATTGAGGGAGAAAAATTGTTTCATAAGGGGTGTAACTTTGATAGGATGTTCACATGATCAGTCTGATTGTATATTAGTAGCACTTTTTCATTTTTGCTTCGTGCCTTGTTAATTAGGCGCCGGTTATTCAATAAAACCGCGCAAAACCATGAAATATCCGATACGATTGGAGATCTAACCCGTTAACCAATTGATCTCATATTTTAATCATGATTAGATAAAAGACAAACTTAGGGTAATCACTTGGCACATTTGTAAATTTAAATTTCATACGGCATCCAGCGAGACAAGAAAATAGACAATTTTTCACCAAAAATCAACTAATTATTACTAATTAACGAAGCAAAAAAAATAAAAATGTACCGAGTCATAACCCTAAGTTTGTCTTTTATCTAATAATGATTAAAATTTCAAATCATTTCGTCAACCCACTTTGTCTCCAATCGTATCCAAGAAAAGTGCCTGCAACAAGCGGCAAAATCGCTCGCGCTTGCACCACCATATCATTTCCAAAATAAAATGTCCTACAAGTTCCAAACTCGGGTTCTTGAAAAGTACGTGATAATATATTTTTATATTAATATTTTAGGCCCAGTCGAAGCTAATCTTGTAATTTCCATATCACCATAAAAAACAATCCGTGTAAAAATTCCAGCTAACTCTCTTCAACTAAAAAACAAATATATGAAATCAACCAATTGAGCACTGAAAAGTGGCGACATAAAAAATGGGTCAAGTAGGTACACCGTTCATTCAAAAATATTTGTTATGAATCAAAGAATACTTGGCCCATCGTTTATTAGTGCATTTAACGTAGATATATTTTATTTCTGGCAATGAAATTCTCTTCTATAGTTATACACGATGCTCCAAGTATTTTTTGATTCATAACATTATTTTTGAATGGACGTGTTGACTTCGCCTATTTGACTTTGCCAAAAGTACACATGTGGTAAAAATTTCAGATTGATACACAGCCACAGGCTGTGGAGATGTAGCAACTTATTTTGATAGACAAATCAATGGAATCATTAGAATCCTCGACATCAGTAGCTGAAGTTATTTCACGATTTTAATGCCATTCTATAGTTTGAATTGTTGTCAAGTTAGGATTAAGTCGTCATGGTGGGTCTTGGCTCAAAATTAAGACATTTCACAACCATGGGAGATTTCCAATTGATGAGATCCAGTAGGCCGAAAATGCCATTTAGATACTTAGCGCAAAAGTGTTTGGTTGCCTTTTTATATTAGTGTTTGCACGTCACGACTTGCCTGATACTTGGAAAGTATTTTCATGATAAAATTATTAGTAACAGAAAATGCACTAGAGCCCCGGAGTTAGTACTGAAATCACAATTTAATTAAGATATGAGACGTACCACATTTCGGATAGGTACAGATCCAGATGTCATCTTCTCGAACTTGAAAATTGGCGATTCTCTCTGCATGTTGTTGAAACTCGCTTGTCAGAACACAATTCGAGGGGCGCACAAAGACGCTTCCTACAGGAAATTTTTTATTTTTACAGTCCTCGGCCAGAGCTAAAGCCAGTGGCGAGGTGATCTCGTCGTATTGGAACGCCATTAAAGAAAATAACACGGAATGAAAACTTCAGCGAGCAAATACTGCTTCGAACTTTGAGCTGGTCCTTGAGACTTTTATTCCTTTACAAAAACTTGTGATCTTTTCTTTTTCCGGTTGGATTCTCGGAGAAACGCTGCGTCTTCTGCCTTGGTTCTGAAAGAAAGAGACACAGTTTTCAATATGAATGATGGTCAACTAAATGTGTGAACTCGGAGATTAAAAAATAACATTCACCCATAGGCTGTACCCTCAGATGTAATGAAAAGTTGAAATCACTAAAACGTGAAACAATTGGCTCTTAAAATGATATATTTGTAGATTTATTCAAGAATGCTCTCCTCACTCGTACTTTAAAAGTTTATCAACATTTTATGTTGTAGATCGTAAGATGTATACTACTTGCTTTCTTACTAATTACTAATTAATTAATTGAATTAAAGAGATTTGTAACTTTTTCGTGAAACATACAAAATAGATATTGCAAGTCAATTCTAGACCTTTGTGTAAGCACTTAATAAAATGAATTTTACTTCGGTAAATACGACTCACGGGTCTCCAGATAAATTAGATTCCCGACGTAAATACAATGTGGAATACAATGTGCAATACAATGTAGAATACAATGCTCAAATTTGACTCACACTTGAAATGAACTGCTGTGAAATGAAACGGTGAAGGTTTATTTTTATCGTGCTGTATTATGCATCACATGCAATAGAATGGTTAATGACTCTGACACCAACGTTTAGATAATTGATCCGTCTATTAGCACTAGCGGATCATTGAAGTCGGGAGTACTTCGCCGCGTTTAAAATCATAACATAATTTCACGAGAAAAAAATTACACAAATCGTCTTGGTCCTATAGAGAAAAGATCCAAATTAATTATACTAATATTTTGTATTATATTATCTAATAAATACAGATTATAGATTCAATTTGTGAGAAGGGTTTATCTAGTGGAGCGGTCGCACCACACAGCCAAGTCGTACCGTACACTCACAGTCACTCAACATACCGTAAATGCCTATATAAATATATCTGTACCTCAGAGGCCTCATTCACAAAGCAGGTTTAGCTCGGATTAGCTAACCTCCCATAAGAAATAACATTGGTAACATTCGCTAACACCGTCAAAATGTTTCGTGAATGACCCCCCAGAGGTAGAATGTTGGAAGTATTTTCTATTTTTGCATTGCACACTTTTGGAACGATGTAATCTAGCGCTGTCAATTGCCATATGACTGATGTCAACAAATATCGTTATTTTGAAGTATTCTTAACCAATGACTCATTTCATGTGCGTTGTGAAAAATATCCGACAGAACCGGGGCTCGAACCCGGGACCTCACTTGCCGGGCCAGCGCTGTACCAACTGAGCTACCCGGTTGGACGGACGGACATTAGACACAACGCACTTTTTTCATAAATATAATTGATTGAAGGTAGAATTACATGATTTTTAGCTCACCTGAATATCATGGAAATGGACTTCCAGTCTTCTACCTCAGTGGTACAGATATTATGTAGTATTGAAAGTAAATACAGGATTTCAAGAAGGACATAATTACTCTTGATAAAAAAGAGTAAAGATCTGCCAATGTAATGAACAAGTTCCTCCAATATGAACATTTAATTTTCCATATCGTGATAAATGTTATAATTAAAAATTATATTTCAGTCCTAATTGACGTCTCTAAACGTATATAATTTTGGCAAGGATAGACTTAATATCTACTTATTGTTTCTCGCCTGACCCAAATGAGAGCAGATACTGTTCAAATAAAGGAAACAAATAAAAATAGAAGCAAATAGATTGGAATCTTTATTTTGGTTTCATTGCTTGATTGATTGATTGATTTCGAATATTTGTTCCTAGCTCTGTAAATAAGACAACCGGCGTCTTGATTGAGGGAATGATTGCTTCAAACGAATTCATAGAATACCTACATTTATATTCATGAACATAAACTCTGATGTGTAATTGCTAGTTTTATACTAACATACAAATTTTGAAAGTATATTGAGCTCCAGCTGGAAACGATTTTCTGGTATTAAACTGCTGTCATCTGCAAAATTAAATTTGAATTTTCAGCTAAAAAAAATCCTTTATTAGAAGATTTCCCATGAGGTTAATAAGCCTTAGAAGGAAATAACAATTTTCTTTATAAATTAGTTTCATCTTAAACCTAGACGATCTAGTAAAGCAATATCTCAAAAACAAAACTTTTGACATAATTAAAAGTACTATACATTCTGTATGTAGAATTGTATAAATGTATTTGATTGGCAGGTCATTGCTCGGTTTGGAAACACAAAATCAAGTTAATTAATGAATATAACAAAAGCCCACAAGTGCCAAATAACTCAAAATGATGTCGAAACTTACAAAAATGTAAAACTATTGACGTGTAACACAGTGCGCTTTAGAAAGAAATGTTAACTGAATTAAGACAATTCTAACCACATTGATCCCGAAATCAAGGAAACTGAAATGAATCCAGATGCATATCTCGATGCATCTAAGATTTCATTGCAAGATCTCGTCACGATTCAGAAGACTGTTTAAATCGTCATATTTCATAGCCTTCTTGGATGAACATCTTGTCATCTTGTCGTGACTCTGTATCTGCTAATATTACCTATAATAATAATAAATATGTACACATTTTCACAAGTGGGGATTTAAAAAAATATATTATTACATGTACGTAATATATGTAATTTACATATGTAATTTATGTGTAGAAACCTAAATTAAAATTACGAGTGGTTTTAATATTTTGCTCGTGCTGTCATATAGAAAAAGTAATGTAATAGGCTCAATGACTGGTCTACATATGATTCAGAATGTGTTTGTTTCGATTACAAAACATCAATTTTGTTGATTATGGTTCATCGTGATTTTCTCTAGTTACTTGGTACTAAATAAGTCACGTGATGTGTTCTATGCCAGATTGTTACAACATCCGTCTTCACCTGCATAGCCTAATCATTCGCTGAAAACCTTCGAGTCATCCCAGCGGAGCATGCAGCAGGAAAACCAACAGGAAAGTTTACAACAAAACTATCTCGCGTAAATACCGTCACACCTCTTACATAAGCAAGTCATTATACGTCTTGAATATTTAATGCAGAAAATACCATGCTACAAGGTGGCAACTGTTGTGAAATCATCGTAAGGCAGTGGCAGTACATGCGACCCATGGGTTGTCTATTTCTGATACTTATAACAATCACAAAGTTATTTGTATAATTATAATAAATATTGTAAAATAAATATAATAGGAAAAATGTGTGTTTCATTCAAATTTAATATGCAAATGTTTTCTTCGTTTTATCATTTTACTTTGATGTACAGAACAAATTCATATAATAAATGTAGTTGCGAAACGAAATAATATCGAAGATACCACGCGGACCACCAAAAAAGTAGGTCATTACATTGATTCGTATTTCTAGCCCGTACGAAAAACTATTAGATAATAATATGTAAATTACTATGATATGATTATTTTGGAGTGCTATGAGTACACGCTTTTTCTTATCACACACTAAATGTTGTTCAATTCTCACGTTTTCTTTAATAATACAGACCCTTCTTACCTTATGATAATACACAACAAATTCACAATGTCTTTTGATGAGCTAGTTCTGTAGATCAACGTGGTTTTATTTGACAAAACCTATGATGGATTGCACTTTCCCCTTGTATTCAATTGAGTTCACCGATAGAAATAATTACGTAATTTTCTATTATTATGTAGACAACAACTAACTTCCGCAATGAGGTGCACTTAAATCGGCAATCCTTGTCCTCAATCCATTGGCAAACACACTTTGATTGATTCATCAACTGTGGACTTTGATATCTAGGTGTGAATTGTGTCGACTATGAACTCTGTTGAATCGAGTCATTTACCTTGCCAACGGCCAGTAACATGTGGACCTATTTTCAGTATAGAGAGCAATGTTAACAACTTCAAGTTGTCGAATATATTAAAACTGTAGCAAATTTTGTATAATTCCCAATCAGCATTAAGAATATATGTAGAACTATTGAAAACTACTTATAATATTAATACTTCATTTGATTCAAATTATTTCTTACCCTTGCAATTACGAATCACTGTGAAGGAATTGAAATGTCATAATAGAACTTGTAAAATAATCACTTCCTTAATAATCCTTATAATTGCAAGCTTTCAAGAAATTCACCGACTATCTTCTATTAAAAACGTAAGAGAATCCGTACCGTGTCTCGTCAAGTTGCTCTCGTCGTTTCGAAACAATGGGGGATCGTCACGTCCGTCGTTTTAATTGTCCCGAGTAAAACGCTGCTACGCTGCTACGCTGTAACGCTGCTACGCTGTAACGCTCTGCGCTGCTAACGCTGCTACACTGTAAACACTGTCGAACCGAGTGTTGTAGCGTTCGTGAGCAATTGTTCCGATGCAAGTGCGAAACACAAGGAGGGGGGATGGGGACAAGGACGACCGTCGCTCTATTGCGAATAAGCACTCATGATGTAATAGGTGCTACGTAATGTTTACTTTTTTACCACTTGATCATTAAAATCATAACGAATCATAATCGACATTCTCGAATTCGAATAGAATATATCGAAGAGGCGGCTTTTTGACGCAGCGACAAAATGTCGCGAGCGGATTTAGGAAGGAAGCATTGACTTGGCACGAGATGAGGCGATTTATTGAGGCAGCGAAAAATTGTCGCGAACGAAATAGTTAGCATTGAGTCTTGTAGGAGAGACTTGGCACAGCGACTCGCTTTACTATACGCCTCACAGAACGCGACTTTTATCGCTGTGGGTAAAAGTCGTCTTGTCTATTTTGTCGCGGCCTAATTTTTCATTGTAATTGTACACAAATCTTTATAGGTGTTATTTCTGCACATTTTTGTTTAGTACTCACTATATGAATTTTCCATAATATTGTTTTATAGTTAATGCCAGTTTTGTCAAAACTATGGATGTACAGTTTAAAATCGTAGTTAAAAGTCGGATAAAGTCGTAAGAAGACTGCTTGAATTTTAATTATTTCAGTTTTAGCATTAGTATTTTCTGTAGGTATTTTGCGTACATGACTTTGCGTGTTACGTGTTACGTTAAAATAAAAATGAAGTAACTTTTTTCTATAAAACAATAAGTACCTTGCAATGAAGTAATACTTCTTTACAGGTATCTACATCTAAACAATGATTATAAGTGTAAACTATTGTTTAGATGGGTTAAAGTCAATTACAATACAATAATAGTTAAGCTACTATGTTAATGTTAAATATCAAATTGAAAGTAAATATTGGTATCGACTTGTAATTCAATATAAATCATAATATCGGACATGTGTATCGTAGCGCAAAGAGGCAGCAACGCAGTCGTTTCATCTATATTATATGATGAAATTGTGAGCCACCAGATGGCGTATTATTTGTATTAATTTTCGTGCAAATCCTGTATAGTCATCACAAGAAGTCATGCATTAAATATTTGAATTCAGTTATTTATTTGTCAGAGACTGTACTAAATAGATCGATTACAATATCATGGGCTTACTGCATAAAGTCACTAACTCACATTTTGTATTTCTGGGATAATTAAGGTACAAGTAACTGCAAGAAAACTAATGTATTATTGTACAATACAGAATCTTAATTTAATTAATACGAACAGGCAGTACAGAGAAGGAATCACTCAGATGTAAGATACTAAGTTAGTTTGCCCCTTTTTATTTTTGTAAAATTAATGACAACTCAAAATTTAATTTTGTCGTATTAGCTTTTGCCAGACAATAAAATAGACTATAGCAGATATAATGAATGCTAACTCAATTTGCACAAAATCGTGGCTTTCTGCAGTAGCTTCACAAAATATTATTCGATATTATTTGCACAGTTTTCATATTTGATAATGATTATAATATTCGCTTATATTCAAGTATCAATATATAAATAATACATTGAATTATTATTAGTGGCTCGTGGCAAGAGTATGCACAGGGACGGCAATTCACTGACGCGGTCATGTGGCTTGATAATCAGAACCTCCGTGCGTTCATATTACATCCCTGACAGCACTGATTCGAGTAGCGAGCATCCGATCAAGCAAATCACTTGGAAAACCAATTTTGGCGAGCCTTGACTATAGCCACATACCATATGCATGATCACTTACACCATCTCAAGACAAGTTGCTAAAGAAAACAAATTCATAGCGCTAACTTGATTCACAAGAACATCTACCGTATCCCAGGGATATGGCGTCAACTAAATAAATCGCTACGCTGCTGGGTCTGTATTATTGATAATGATGCAATGGAGATGTAACCCAGATGCTCTTGTTATCATCATGTTGTACATTCAACCATCAGAACATAATAATAACTGAATTACATGATATAATACAAATTATTACACCAGTACAATCAGCTGCTTCCTGTGTATAGTCGACTGTATGTAGTAGGTCACTACAATCCCTGAAAAATCTGATGTTATTACACTTCGTTGTTCGTACTTTGATTCCCTTCAATTTTCTCCTTCATTTTCGCGCAGCTGTCAAATGTCAGCTTATTGAGCGATAAGGCAATCATCGCAAGTCGCCGAAATGGAAGATCCTTACAAAATCTTACCAATTAGAGTTACATTCTCGACGATTATCTTGATGAGTTGGTTCAGAATCTGCGAGCTGTCGTAAAATGAAGTTGATGGGAATTCGGTATACACGCCATGTTAGAATTTATTAAAATCATTCTTTTTAAATGTTACGCCTAAAAAAGGGGACGGTATTTACTTAAGACTCACTTTAGCAGTGACTTCACAGCCGCGACTAACCGAGCTCCGGTCACAACCCCTGATTGGGAGCACAGAATCACACATGATGATGTAAAACACTTTTATTTATTTATTTGCTTCTTCGTCTCACTGTGATATCAGACACTCATAAAAATCATATTAACACTACAATAGGCACAATCAAGATATTATAAAAACAATGTGCACAATATACAAAAGAACATAAATTTAGAGTGAAGGACAAATTTCCTTCACTGCATAAAAACATTTACCTTACCTACAAGATATTGCTTTAATCTAACGCTAAAAGTAGATTCCTGTGGTAGAGAATTAAATAGTTTGATACCTGCACAATTGGAATCTTTAGTAACAGCACTTGATCTGAGTATTATATATTTTTTTATTTATTCATTCATAAATACAATTATACAATAAAAATAAACGGTATAGTCCATCAAAGCAAAAAAAATGCTGCGGGACATATATTCAAATAATGAAACAATATAATACGCAATATTTACATAAGAACAATCACTGTTCGGTTATTGCCAACGCTTTTTATTGAATAGACAACGGTTCGACTATATTTCAACTGTCACCATCAGGTTATTCTTATACCTAACGACCACGAAAACCTGAACTGATAATACATACATAATGTATAAGAAACACTTATTCAAGTAAATACATGGTAAGAAGTTCTGAGATAAATGAAATAAAACTATATCTTAGTAGATTTTTTTTTAATTTAATAAATAGTATTGATTCAAATACTAAAAAGTATTAGCTTAAACCTGTTTGTTAGATTATTTATTTAAACCGTACAACATCTCTATTTTAGGACCTTTTTGATTCGGACCCATGCCTTTTACTTAAATACTAGTTCATTTTCCCAGAATTACATAATACTAATAATGTTCAAAATAATGCTAATTATCATATATTTTTGCTCAAATATAATTTATCCCAGAAAAAATTAATTGTAAAAAAGCAGTTAAGTCTCTTTACTTTAAAAAAATCAACACTGAAAAGAGTGATATCAAAAAAGAAGCCAAGTCAATGACATTTCCAAATACTAACGTATCTTTGAAATAAAAAAATATAATAACCGAGAAATACTTTAAAAGAGAACTTGGCGCATCGTTTTCTTTTTTTTACTTTTTGTAAGAAATTAAGTTAGCTTGTTTACTTCCATCCCGTGTAGGTTACGGACAGATGCCCTTTCTTCAGAATATGTTCGTCTATCTTCAATAATGCGATTTCCACACTAAAGTTGATTTCGTAATTTTGTGGACTGCGATGCCCTTACTTGAATAACTGATTCAATTACATAAAGCATTCACACAAAAAAACTAGCTGAAAAACAGACGCATCAAAAACTACTTAGAAATGTGTGATTTGCACTAGAGATGGGCTGGATTCACAAAAAGTATTATCTGTTAATACGTATATTATCTATCGATTAAATGAAAGATAATACCAAAGATAGTACGTATTAGGAGATAATACTTCTTTGTGAATCCAGCCCAGATCATTATTTTCGGAAACATATAAAATAGAGTAAAAAATATTATGACTTGCCAGTATAATAATTCAAAAAATGGTACACATGAATATATCTATATACATCGGCACAGACAGGGGTCGAAGCTATAAGTATGTATACCTGATTGCCCCCTTTTGCAGTACAAACAACTGTTGTACATTACAGGAATTACCCCATAGCACTATACCGTATTGAATTCTAGACAATGTAAGAAAAATGAACTAGCTCGCAGTCTTCAGATCATTATTTTGCTATACATATATACCTATAATAAGAATAGGAACTGTATGACTACATCGCTGATTAGGCAGGCCCGCGAGCAGGGCCCTGAATTTCACCCGCTTGTATTATACGCAAATAATGAAACTGAAACTGAAATCCCTTCCAGAACTGTCTCAACGAAGAGCTATACGCTGAAATATAATTGTATTTGTCATGACTATCTAGAATGTTTACATTGAAATTCCAAAAATGAATTGAGTTGTTTCTCACTCGCACAGAACAACTGTACACTGACGGGAATTTATGGTATAACTTGTTCAGCCATGATCAATAAGAAAAAGGAACAGGTAGAAAGAGACGCAAATGAAACATCATTTATAATTCATATAGGTTGACAAACAAATATCCAGTGCATGGATACGAGATGAAAGGATCTAGAATCTGGAGACGCATTGCCTTGTGGCGGAGAGTATCTCGTATAGTTCCAGCATTGCATGACTTTGTAGTCTTACATCACAGAAAATCACTCTGTTTGATAACTTTGCAATGAATCATGCATAATCACTTGATGATTAATGTAATAACCGAGATTGAAGCGATTGAATTGTCCGAAAGTTGGACAATGACTGACTCAAACTGACGGGGACCATTTTCATGAAACTTTTGACGTGAAGAATTCAACATGATGACGAAGTTCAAGGAACCATTACTTTTTATCTTAACTTTTCAGCTAGCTAAGCGGTTTTATTCCATTATGTTTAATCCCCCTTGTTAATGATGATTAAGTGGGAGGAGGCGAATCTTGAAAATGAGGAGGTTTGCTTGCAATTGGATTTGGAGATATCTTGGAATATCGTGGAGTGATCGTGACAAGTGAATCACTCTAGACCACATCTAGACTGATCACTTCGTTGGCTTGTCAGAGGCATTGATCTAGCCCTTTGTGTTGGACAGTTGAGTACACCAAACTACAGGAGCAGACCTTAATGTCCTGCGAACACTTTTATAATATTAGAAGACTTCTTTTTAAAGGGGTCTAATCTAACGCGTTTACGAAGGCAAAGTTTCCTATCTATAATAAGAAAAAAGTAGTTCACCCATATCGCACCCATGAACCTAAACAGAAAAGCAGATAATTATGCAAATAACTAGAAATGTTTTTAAGAAACACTGAAGCATTTGAAGCAATAGTCACAAAATTAAATAAGTGTTGCTATTTTCCATTCCGTATTCGACCATACTATTTAGAAGAAAGTCGAAGAACTTTCCCACTTCTGAACTAGTGAGCAATT
This sequence comes from Leuctra nigra, assembly GCA_934045905.1. Lineage (NCBI taxonomy): Eukaryota > Metazoa > Arthropoda > Insecta > Plecoptera > Leuctridae > Leuctra > Leuctra nigra. Next base: position 5,672,311 of record OW203763.1, read on the forward strand.
TTACTGTCATGAGACACATGGTGACTTTCCGCCTTGGTCGATTGTTACGACTAACCTTCCCACGGTTTCCTCAGTCGCAAAGTGCTGGGATGGTTCCCAACAATGATAAGTCATGATACTTCTAGCCCGCTTCGCTTAGAGGCTCTAATGAACAAGCTGTCGACGCATATAAAATATCATCTTTCTTACACCTGAAGGCTTCGTTTTCGTCTGGAAATGGAGTATTTGAGCCGTCGTTTAGGGACCTCGTTGAGGCGTTGTTGTAGAGGTTGTAGCGTCTTTATCAAGCGTGAATGAAGCGTCGGACAGAGTGAAGCTGGTCCATACAAATGGAACTTTGGTTATATTTCACATTACCATCTACGAGAACCGAGCTTTCCTAGTAAATCATTGGTGATGAATTTCTATCCCGATGTGAGGACTGAAGAGTGAATGAAAATAAGTAATTTCACTTCCAGATTGTTTTCTGTTTATTTTTAAATTACTTTAGTACAGGTAGCATGCATGAACAGATGACGCCCAAGTATTATTTCGTATCGTTACTTCCTGTGCCAACTTGATCCGTACTAATATTAAAAGAGAAGTCCTTGAAAACAATAATTTGTGTATTAATTACGACATGAGTTTTTTTTTAAGTAGGAACTCGAAGAATTTGTTCCACACTGTAGGTTGCGATGTATTATAACTCACTTGAATTGAAAGCACACAACAATTTGTTGTGAAATTAATCACACAATAAAGAGCAAATCAGTCCTCATGCTTCGTCTAAAATTTCTTAATTTACTTACATAATGTCACCGTACCACCGTGTAAATCTTATATAATTTCTTGACCAAACATTTGTCAACGAGTTCAATATGGTCAAAAGCATGTGCAACCTATACGCTGAAATATAGTTGTTTAGGAGTTCATGCATAGACTGAATCACAGAACATTTGACAATAGTTGTTTAAAGCGATTGTGTGATTTTCAATTCCACGAAGAATTAATGCAATTCTCTGCCATTCTAATCTACTTCCAAAATAGTTGTGTAGGTTGCTAAGGCAGAAGATAATTGAAATGAAACAGTTGGGTCTCTTCTCTAGCAACTAATCAAAAGGCTCTTATTCTCAGGTATTTATAACGTTAACCAGTCTGTTATTATGTTCCTAATAGAAACTGTGTACTCCTAAATCGCACATTTCCCTGAATCCTGCATTCTGTGCGCAATCCTCGAGGAGGAAGTGAATTAGTTCGCTAATATTCAAATTTGTGTCTCAGCCTACGCTCGATGTGAAGTTGTTGAATATCTAATTGTTACATCGCGTCTATTATTATTGCTAGAAACACTTTGCACTTTCCTAAATAGAATATTGAATCGAGGGAACATGTCTGAGCTGTCATGTTTCTCGCTCTCTGAGGAACGATGGCTCAACATTCGGATTATACGAAATATTATGATTGGACACATCGTCTTAAAATAATTTGCCAGCTTAGATAACATATGGGGGCGGAGAGCATAGAGTTTTCTCTGTATGTTGGCTTACTTTTTGTTCGCACTGCCAAAATCGGACCTTTCAACGAATCTATCTGACATTTTGAACATCGAAGTGAATAAGATTTGTTTACTTATTTCATTATTTTTCCTATTTTTCTAATTTAACGAGCGTAGCGAGCGTCACCACGGTACTCTTATGGCACTTTCTCTGTATGTTATTTTTGTCTGCACTGCTCAGGTCAAACCGCACAACTAATCGATCTGAAATTTTGCACACATACTAACGTAATCTATGCGGTCTCTGGGATCGTTTTTGAACGGGATCCTGTGATTGGTTCAAATTAAAAAATATATATATATTTCGATTGGTTGGGCCGATCAATTTGAAATTTTGAAAAGTCATTACGACCAACATTGTCCTCAATCTTACAAAGTTTCAGCCAAATCCTCCCATTGGTCAAAATTTAAATCCATATTTCCTGTGATTTTTTAAATTTAAACTAGAACCGATTGACCGATCAACTTAAAACTTTGCATGGCTATTTTGGTACCAACATTTGGGATATTTTTGCCAATTTTCAGTATAATATGTCGTTATTTCCAAACGTTTTTGTTATTTTAAGGACATTTTATTCCATAATCTCGAAATATTTGAAAAATTTAAACTATACATTTTCATCCCTGTATTCTTTAAGCTTTTGCTCCAAGGCCTTTAGAGCAGCCAAGCAGCAACAATTTACAGTAAAATTAAAGCATTTTTGAGGTAGCGCATATCAAATCGGATGCAGTACGAAGGTCAAATCCTCCCAATAGGTTTAAGTTAAAATAATATCTTCTGATTGGTCGTCAATAAAAATGTTCCGATTAAGTTCAAATTTTGCATGGTGATCAACACCAACATTATCTAAAAATTAACACATTGTAAGCCCAATCAGTCAAGTATTAATTGTCATTTTACGAGTTTAGTATGGGTTGTCACAAGAGGTTTCTGGAAAAAGTATGTAGATAAGTCATGACACAATGGATAAGTTATTCATCCAGAGTATTTCTATGGAGAATTGGAAAGTTGCAAAGAAAATCGTCTTGTGCCGTGTCGTGTATTGTGACTGGGAATGTTGCATGTTCTGTGCTCGCTCATCAACGCGTTACACTGAGCGTTTTCCTAGTTTATTATTGGTAGTACTGCTTAACGTCGCACTGTTCTCCAACTAGGCTCATGGTGACGGATTTATGATGATAATGATTATGATAGTGAAGAATGAGTAAAGGATAGACAGTGGGTAGGAGGCTATTGTGTTTTGTTTTATTTATTTATTTATTTATTTATTGGTAGTACATTGAAATTAAATACAGTAAAATAAGTAAATTTCCCTCCCCTATAAGTAGTATCTGTGTCGGGGAGATATAATATGCTGAAGTAATAATAATAGTGTACAAATGTTTCAGTTGACACAGTTGTCAAAAACATGAGAATAAACTAGACTAAACTAAATTTAAATCTAAAACAGGAATATTATACAGTAACAGTGTAACTATTTAAAAATATTGAGAGTTGACAGATAATCAAGGACATGATCAGAAGGGGACCTCCGCAGTGAAAGAGGCCCATCAGGAATCAGGGTCTTGCCCATCAGGAAAGACCACCGCGGGAGTCGAATCGGGATCTCCGAGTGCAAGTCTAGGGAATCTATTTTCGAGATCGTTCGCGACAAATTTCATACGGATTCACGGCTACCTGACGTCAGACCAAACAAAATAATTATACTGACATGGCAGGTGGAATGATATTTCGTTCGGAAGGACGTCACTTTGACGTCAAGCTCGATAATACGAGCACTCGAACAATCCCGAAAATAGGGGTTCAGAGCGTTTCTGTTTGAGCCAACTTGCTGTCAGTGCGTTTGCTGATTTCACTCTCAGCTGACCAAGCTTGGGGAGATCATCGTTGTTACTCGCATGAAATACAGATTGGTATTAATAATTTCATATTGGATAAGATCGTGTTATGCCCACAGTTTGCTTAAAATACGTTATTCCATGTGTTTGAAATATAGAACGTATTATTTATTTGCTTGTAAAAATAGAGATAGTTTGATTTTTAATTATGTATTTGATTTTAATTCGGTTTTGTAAATTTACTTCCTTACTTTCTTCTATGAACGTTAGATTATATTGATGAGAAGAAGAATACTTTCGGGTCAAGAGCAATTCAATTAGTTGATTATTGATACATTATTCCACCATTAGCGTAGCACTAGATAGTTTCAGTATGTCAAAACATAATTGATATTACACATTTAAATTATTACTCAATTGGCTTGAAACTTGTGAATTTCTCCAGACTTTCATATGACGAACTCCATGTGAATTTTAATAATCATGTGATAATAACATTCAATAGTAACACAAATCAATAGTAATAATACATTATATTGGTCGGTCGAAATTATTAAAGTTTTTCTCCAATTTGTCTGTTTTCATTAGATTTAGGGGCCGAATAAATCCAACTTCAATTGATAAATACATTTATTGTAAATGAGTTTAATATGTAAATAATACAAAGAGATGTTTCCAAATTGTTTTATAAAAATAACAAAAGCAAGTCGAGTCGACTACGAAATGAATAGAAAATACAATTTACATGCTATTTGGTCACATCTCCTAAAAGTCTCCATTTACAGAACAGTTAACCATATTAATAAAACATCACAAAACACTTTTCAAATATAACGGCCAAAGTGCCCCACATATCATTCCATCCAAACTGAATACATTATTAAAATGCAGGACAGTCATAAAGTAATGAGACTATATTGTAGTGACGCATGGATACAAGTCGCAGTATAATATTCACGTAATAAATGCAATTTAGTTGACACCCTTTGTACTTACGAGGCATAATGCTTTCAACCGTACGTCATGTCACCTCTTCTCTATTTGTCTACCTCGTTATTTATTAAAATGTAGGTAGGTATTACTCGCAAGGAAGTTTTCTATTACTGTTGCACGTATTATACTGTTAGACCAGTAAGCTCCTTACAAGCTCAGTACAAGGACATGAGCAAGTAATGTATATAAAAGAAGAATATTGTATTTGTTTTGGACAACATATTTATTATTTAATGCAAAAATAGATATTTCCTAACGATCTGGGGCAGTAATGGTATTAAATAGACTTGGCTGGGTTTTCAGGTTTTAATCCTAGCACGATATGAATTTAATTCCTTGGTTCAAAATGAATCTGTTTTCTTCGTTTCATTCTACTGTGTTCTGTATTTTAGAACCAAAACTGAACCTCTACTTTATCTTTTACTGAAATCGGAACATTATATTTCCATTTCTAGCCTCAAAGATGTTACAGACGTAACATGTGTTTTGTCACACTTGCGTCTCAAAAAATAATGATATTTCCTCAAAAACAAGAGTTGAAGAGTATAATGCCGACTTCGAGGAGACGAATGGAGAGAATATATTCAATGTTCTCTCTTGCTTATACTTGCTCGATTTCAACAAGGAAATAAGGGAGTGAGAAAGCGGAAGTTGAAAAGTCAGAAAAGTCTGTGATACCAGAAGTAAGAGTACGGTTCACTCTCAATTTTACTTGAACTCAACTGGGTTACACTGTAACAAATTCTGTATTCATTTTAATACTACTGTAGGTAGCCGCCACACTTTCGCTTACAGTATATTTAAAAAATGTTACATTACACGAATAAGTTAATTTTACTTGAATCATTAAATTAAAATTCGATTCTTTATAATTAAACCACCTTCAATGCATTGATTTCAAATAACATTCATACTATAATTAAGAACCTCGAACTAAAATAAAGGTTATTTAATAACCTTTATTAAATTAAAGGTTTAATTTTATTTTTATGCCAACTACAGAGTTAATTTGAAAGCACTTGTGCATTTCATTCACAACCGACCCTCCGAACTAAAATAAATCTTCGATGTAGGTTTAATTCTAAGTCAACTACAGGTTTGATTTTAATTAGTAGGTATTTACATAAATTTACTTTTAATTCAATTACTAAAAAGGGAATCTTTAATTGACGATAACTACATAGGTTTTCATGGTAATTACATTTTTACGACATATTTACAGAGATTATAACATGTGTGATTACAATCTGAAATTAAACGCAACTCGATTAGTTATGACTGCAGCGGGAATCGAACACAGAGCACCGATGGGACGACATTCAGCAGGCAGACGCGCTAACAGCTCGGCTATGCTGCCGACTGTGGTTTAGCGCGTCAAAGTTCTATTTTCACTGCGAGCGTATTAGGCCAAGTTTGGCGAAATCCGTCAAAACCCCCCAACCCCTTCCATTGTATCTGGCTGAGTGCTTCATGCACTTCCTGTGACCGACCTTTCCCACTCCACCTTTCTGCGGGAAATACAAAATAGTGCGATAATACGATCGCAATAAAAACTACTTATAAATGAAAGACGATGACGCTTTTGTTTCTCTGGCATAAAATTTGATGGAATACGTATTGTAAACGATAATATTATTAGAAACCTTTTTCTAATATCAAATTATATACCGGGTGGCGCGGTTCTAGGACCAAAAGTGTGGGTGGGCAGACTAAATTTTGTGAAAAACCAGGTGGCGCAAAAGAATCTCCCGTTTGAGAGGTCACATACTATCTAAACTATTAAAGATAGGAATCTGACATTTGTCAGAATCTGAAATATGATGCATATATTTTTAAAGATTTTTACGGCATAGGCAATTTATATAAGTAGGGTAAAGTAGGATAAACCAACGCTATCTCATCTATACTAACAAAATGTTTTCAAACAATTTAATTGTGTATACCTTATAGTATTATCTAGCAAAAATCTTACATAGATACCGACCTATTTTGCTATTGTTATTTATTTTTAATCTGTACCAACAATTTCAATAGAAAACTGTTGAAATTCAGTTCTATAGTTGACTTCAGAGTTCAAGTATCAGTATTCAGTATTCTTGATAACTCTTTTTGATGCTTAGCACTTACTGCTTAGGAAGAATAATAATATTCTTGTCAGGCGGATTTAAATTTCAAACTCATCCTGTCTCAAATTCCTGACCAGCTCCAAGTTCATGTTTTGTCTCTAATCTGTAATTTTGAAGAAATGTACCATTCGGTAAAATATAAATTTAATTCATCTTATTTTCTTCTGATTTCTTAAAATTAAAAGGCAATACTTACTTGTTTTTATTATATCCGTTTGATGAATAGAAAATAATATTTAGCAAATAACTAAATTTTTTCCCATAGCCTGTGAGACATCCGACTATCATGGGGGGGGGGGGGGGGGGGGGGGGGGGTAGTCTCATTTCCTGCATACAAACCTGTCCATCATTGTAATGCAGTGTCAAATAGAAGACTAGGTAATAATGAAGTTATTTACCTGAAAAAAGCAAAATGTGATATCCCTATTACTAATGAATTTGTTGATGGGCCAGAATTATAGACAATGAAAAATTAATCAAAATGTTTTTGATTTTCAAAAATTGGACAGTATTTCACCATTTTATAATTTTAACTTGTAAAAATTTTGAAATAAAAATTGAAAATATACGATGATTTCCTAAATTGTGAAGCCAAAAAGTATCCAATATCATTCTAAAACATGCTAAAACGATGTGAGTAAGAGCAACAAACTGAAGTAATTAACAAGAGAGTCTCTTCTTCATTGTGTTATGAGAGGGAGTCGAGCGCCATGCAGGAAGTCTCGTGTTAGACATCCTGGTTTTGACACATTTTCCTGCTATTTGCAGGTACATAATCTGATGTTGCTGCTTTTAGATCAATTTACCTTTAATTTTAAGACTGGGTTATAAAATTAACCTACCTTTATCACTCTTAAATGAAATTACTCCACTTAATTCAATCCTACATGTGGATTTATTTTAACCTACAATTTCGGTATTATTTTAGATCAATTTTTAACTTTAATTTTAAGCTTGAGTTATAAAATGAATCTGGCTTTGTCACTCTTAAATAAAATTACTCAACTACATTAAATCCTACATGTGGATTTATTTTAACCTACAATTTCGGTATTATTTACGATCAATTTTACCTTTAATTTTAAACCTGGGTTATAAAATTAACCTTGCATTGTCACTCTTAAATGAAATTACTTGACTTAATTCAACCCTACATGTGGATTTATTTTTAACTACAATGTAGGTATATTTTTAATTGTGCATGTATACATATGTTTATATACTGTGTATTAATTTTAAGATTAAATTGTAGGTATAATACTCATTTAATACTACATGTAGGCATATATAGTATTTAAACATACGGAGTTTTATTTTATTATTCCGTGGTATGTATAATTTAAGTGATCTATTTTTACAGTGTAGGATGTTTCACAGTTGGAATAGTTAGGAATTATTTTAAAACATACGTATAACACTATTTTCATAATAATTGTTTTAAAATACGAATTCATTCTCACTGTTGTCCTAATAATCTTAACCAGCAAAAAATTACGAAATATTTGCTCAATATAATCTTCAATAGACCATTTCAAAAAAATATCTCTGAAACGCTCTGGTTTCTAAAATATTTCGTATTCTGTTTGATTCCCAGGTATTTGGTATTGTGGACGAACGTTGGTTAGAATGTATTATTAAGTGATAGATGCATATTATTGGAATCCGAGCCAGCCAGATAAAGTCTTGCCCAGTTATTATATAGATACATTACATCCGATTAATTACGTGAAATCTAAAATTGCAGAACCAAAGTGGTAGTGGCTCCAAAATTGTGCTATACGATACTTCAAAAATAATTTTATAAATTATTAAAATATATTGATCATCGGTTTTTAGTGCATTTTGCAACTGAAGTTCAATTGTAGTGAGAAATAAATCGCTATTTCTATAAAATTTGGAATAAAATATTTTAAACTTAGTTATTATTTGAACTGAAGTTCAATTATTATATAGAGAAATAAATCGCTATTTCTTTATATTTGGAATAAAATATTTGGAATTTAGTTATTATTTGAAATTTTACACCATCTCTCTCAATTCCACTTGGTGTATCTTCTGTTTTTACAACGTCATCACATGGAAAGTTTGACAAAATGTGTCAACGAGCCTCAGTGAAACTTGACAACCTGTTACAGTTTTAGTATGAAACTTTTGCTGCCCCTCCTGTTGACAACGTAGTGGTTGATTGAAACATAACCGGGGGACGTTGAAGGGGAAGACGACGATGAAAATGTCACAGCACTCTCTCATTACATGTTGTCAACGCTATTTTGCATCACGTCAGGGACGATGTAATTGCCTTGCTAATAAACTAAGCGTGCATTTTGTAGTTTGTTCTTTGTCATTTGAGCCGATGTGCTCAGGTGTATTTAGATTTGTATAATGAATAAAGGGAACAAATACAGAAAGCTCTAAATTACGAAATAATTTAATTTGACTGGATTAACTGTTTGCTGTTTTAAGGTGTTCATATTAATTACTGTAACTGGCCATCATGTTAAGAAATGATTGATAATGTGCCTTCCAAAATATGTCTAAGGTCTGAACATTCAGAATTACCCCTTGGGGTAATTTCATAAATGTACTTTCACGGGGCAATTGACCCATCTGATTTCCTCCCATATTAACATTAAAAAATCAAATTTAAAAACAAGATTTTGCTCTTCATTAAGGTTTGGGAAATATATATCCCCATAAAAAAACACTCCGTGTAAAAATACCAGCCAAGTCTCTTCAACTATAAAAAAAATATAAGAAATCTAAAAATTCAGCACTGAAAAGGAGTGATATCAAAAAATGGGCCAAGTCAAAACTTAATTTTAAAAACCAAAATATACTTGGCGCATCGTGCATATAGATCGTTTAAAAGTATAGGCCAGATGTGTGATGTATCTAAAATCTAAAATGATTAGATTAAAATCTAATCTAAAATGCCTATAATGCCGTAAAAAACGATGCGCCAAGTATATTTTAGTTTTTAAAATTAAGTTTTGACTTGGCCCATTTTTTGATATCACTCCTTCTTTTCAGTGCTGAATTTTTAGATTTCTTCTATTTTTTTATAGTTGAAGAGACTTGGCTGGTATTTTTACACGGAGTGTTTTTTTTATGGGGATATCACTAATTTTTTTAGTTTATTAACACAACTTGTAAGACATATCGGAGCAACAATGAGAATGACTAATTCATTTTAAAAAAATACGCCATTTACGAATTTGTTTCTAAGAAAAGTTTTGTTTGGTTCTTAATATAAGCTTAAAGGGATATTCCATGAAGAATTGCTAAAGCATCGTTCCAATCGGTCCAGCCGTTTTCAAGATATGGCATCACTTCCGGATTTCAATATGGCGGCTGAAATAACTGCCACCTAGAATTTATTTCTATAAATGGTATGTATCATTATAAGCCTTCTGAATAGATATTAATAGGTTTTTATATAACAGAGAAGTGAATTTTCGCAGATTTCGCATAACTATGACGTCATTTCCGGTTTCAGTAATTAGACAACTTTAGTTTCACTATTGATATTTCATATAGAGAACCGTCTGAATCGATTGGTGCTAGTTTCATTCCGATCGGTCTAGCCATTTTTGAGATATGATGTCACTTCCGGTTTCAAAATGGCGGCTTCCGGTTGGGTTTATAAAAAGGCACCTCAGACGCCAAAAGTGCACATGTGGTAAAAATTTCAGATCGATCGGCTCAGCCGTTTAGGCTGTGGCGGTGATAGCGGTGTTTCCTGATATCTGAATCATCATCTAAAGAAGAAGAAGAAGAAGAAGAAGAAGATGAAAGTGATGTAATTTCACTGTTTTCACGGCCCTCTAGCTCGCAAATGGCATAACCTATTGTTCCAAAATTTGGTATATGGGGTGGGGTGGGCCATAGCTCGAAATTAAGATATTTCACAACAATGTGAGGTTTTCCAATTTTATGATCCAGTAGGCCGAAAATGCTATGTTGTTGCTTACAGTAAAAGTGGTTGGTCTGCTCCTCAGTTTATTAGGCAATTACGGTATGTTGAGTGAGTGTGAGTGTATAGTACGACTTGGCTGGGTGGAGCGACCGCTCCACTAGATTATCAAAAATACAAAAAGCAAAAGGTTAATTAAATTCCTAATTATGTAGACTGTCAAAGTCGACATCAGCCGAGTGAAAAACTGACAATATGTTTTAATTGAATTTTACTTTAATAAAACACGACGTACCACATAGAAAATTGGATTCCATCTCTTTTATAATACTTGGAACTACCCTTCCGTATGGTTTCCATTTTGTTCGATTCCAGCCAAATAATTGTTCTAATGCACTTAGTTCTATCTAAGTGCATTTGGGTGTGTGTGTGTGGGGGGGTTCTTAGTCCCATGGACAAAGAAAAATAAATCATTTTTCCTCAAAAAATTACAGTTTTATTTTTCTATATGGTGCATCTTCGGATTTTATTTTACTACAAGTTATGATTCATTAAACGAATGTCTATCAGATGTCGTTTTAAGTCGTTTTCATAATTGCGGGGGTGAGAATTGCACAGTTCTAATATACCATGGTATATTAAAGAGCGACTCAGTTAATGGTATGATGCATTCACTTATTTTCTTTGTTTTGCAAATGTGATTTCAAATGTATACAAACTTTAACCCTGCATATCTCAGAACCCGTTTCTGATAATTGACCTCTTCTTGCCGCCGTGTCCCCTGTAGACTTGACACTTTACAGTATGTTATCGTTGAAGTGGCATATATTATATGATTCAGAAGGAAGATTGTGTTGCACTAACAGGGTGAACGATGTGAAATAAAATAGAGCTTTCTGTGGTGGAGCTCTGGTTCGTGTTTGCACGAGAAAGTATCATTGGCTGAGACTTTTCGAACGGCTTGCAGAGTTGATCTTCGTTCTATGCAGCAACCGGCCGTAACGTCTCAACCACCAGCCCGATCAACTTCTAACTTTTTTTAATAAATAAAATAATTAAACTTCTAACAGAAGAACCATCTCAGCTCTGGATCGGAGGATCATTCGACGAAGAGAGCTTCATAATAATATATAAAGCATTATTCTTTTTTTATCATCACAGTCAATGAAATAACTTAAGGAATACAAATACAAGCTCATTACTAATAGAACTAATCATTCGAAATAAAACAAATATTAGAAATACGCACCCCAACTTAAATGAGCTTTCCTTGTTTTACATAAAACTTAATTCTATAATTTTCATTTTGAAATATGTTTGTGTCCTGCTAAGGTAAAATGGCGGCTGAATGTGCGTGGTAATATCTGAATAGTCTTGCAGGAGAATCTAGCGACTAACGAAGAAATCTAATTTCTACGTCATGGATTAATTAACTATAGCTAAAGCTTCACTTGAATGACTTCTATGGAACTCGTCGAAACACAAATTTTTTAAACTCTTTACCATTACCAATAAATGTATGTATGTTCAGAGAGTGTTAAAATAGGTTTGTTCAGGAATGTCAATTTTCTAATGATTAAAATGCTCCTTAAAATGTATACACTTTTATTAAGTTACGTGTACGATTTATATGTGTGAGTAAAAGCTGATTTGAAAATGTCTATTCGAATATTATAATATTGTTTTGTTATATTTTGAATGCACGTTTGAGATCTAGTTGTGTTGATTACAAAAAAATACGCAATATGTATTTGATTAGGTAATTAATGCATTGTTTTTTATTTTTTTTAAATTTCGAAAAGTTTCTACATATTATTCTTGATGCAATTCATCCTGTCATTAAACGCTTTCCTTCTTGAATCCTGCTCATATCCATAATAATTACTCTCCCAAACCATGCCTCTCTCTTCCAATCTTATAAATATAAACTCTGTACTCCCAAAGTTTCACTAGTTATGTTACTCCTAATTTTGTACTTTTTTACGCCTTATAGGTACTATCTAAAAACATAGGGAATTCCATATAAGAAAAATAAATATCAGATACTTGATATAGGTATTGACTGTGACTTTATTTTCCTCACTTTGAATCTTTTGAAAGAATCTCCTGTAGCAAAATCGCAGTCGTCTTTCTGTAAGGTCTGACTGGGACTGACTGAGATACTCCGAATAAGATGAGCAAATTGAATGGCCCGCTCGAGGAGTCGATACGACACACTCGTCTTGGAAATGCTTTTAATGCTCCTTGCATTGCTGGAACTGATTCTATTTATGTGGGGATCTATGCAATGAATCGAATGTCAAACATAACGCAAAGTCCAAAAAAGCACTTGGAACCAATTATTTTCAAAACGATTATGTGAGACGAAGCGAACTCAAAGAATAAATAAATCGAATATATTCTATAACATCGTCTTGCATATCCACTTTTCATTGACCTATCTGAGTTCTCTATAATTTGAAGTTAGTTGTGTTTTAACCGATTTCCAAAAAAAAACAGGATGATTTTCATTTCAGAACTTACCAAGTTCAATAAAGCTCAGCAAACGTTGAAACCCAATTACCTCGAAAGAACAAAATTGGCGAATGCAAGAAACATACAATTTATGCAACGATGTAGATCTACTTTAAAATATTAGTACCTATGATGTAGTTTAAGGTATCATTTTATCTCGTTTCTTGCTGCGCATCATTGTTTTTAATTATTAAAAACGGAAAGTAATGTGCAATTGATCCCGATGATCCATTCAGTACAAAATCTGTTAACATTCATTATTGTCGCTAATTAAATACTAAAATTCATTACAGATCACACATTCAGTTAACTCTAGAACGTTTACCACAATTACTTTTGAACTTTTGCTATTCATACGATTCCCAAACAATAGTTAATTGTCATTATATTGAATCAACTTAGATACGTCTTACAATAACGTTGAACTCTATTCTCAAGACGTGCATATTTAGCCCGAAATTTGAGGTCTTTACTTTTCAACTCTTAGTTATAACTTTGATATTGTAATTACCGAATTGCCTTTACAATTAATCAACATCATCAAACAGAAAATTTTCCATCGAGTAAAACTTTTGACAGCGATATTTCAAACGTTTTGCAGATGCTGTGGAACAAACAATATTTTCAGAGATTTATAACCCCGTTCGTAGTACGGCATTCTGAAAAGATTTATTTTATTTATTCACAGTAATCTAATATACAAAGTACAATACATTGATACTGGCGACACTCAAAGTATGGAAAGCCAAGAGTATACCATACTCCTAAGGGTTTCATGTCATGTTTCGGAGATTATGTGATGACTTTTCTTATAATTCGACATGTTCCAATTAAGTAGTGCATTTTTCTGTATTTCTTCGCAAAAGTGTGTGCCAGGAATTGCACCCAGGTAGCCTTGCAACTTTTGCTTATTGTACCTAAAGCTCCCACAAAAATAGGCACCACTTAAGTGCACATTCTCCCAATTTCAATTTCCAGGTCTCTATACTTCATTCTTTTTTCTGCTTTTTTCTGCACCACATTCCTGTCCATAGGTATTGCCACGTCAATTATTATGCATGTCTTATTTGCTGTGTCCTTTATGACAATATCAGGTTTGTTAGCCATGATGGCTCTGTCTGTCTGTATTTGCTCATTCCATAAAATTGTCCCTTCTTTGAATAAAGATACCTGGTTTGGATGATGTTATTATATTATGATTATTATTAGTTATAATAAATAAAAATAATAAATTATCTTCAAAAATCGACTTTTCAGAATGCCGTTATACGAACCTGGTATTAGAAATTATTCGAATGATAATGTCTTGAATTATACAAGGGTTGAGTCTCCTCTATTTTGAAATCTCCTCCAGCTTCTCAATTTGCATAAACTGCTAACGTTCCATAAGTCCTGACTCCTTTGTTATCATTTTGCAGTGGAACGTACGAGCAGTTCAGCAACCATGAACGAGGTCATCACTACTCCAAACGATGGCGGCAATTTCACATCGTCAAACGGCAACGTCGCATCAACAACACCAACTCGTCAACATCGCGTCAATATACCAGCCAATTACCAGCACATGGTAGCAGCCCGTGCGGGAACCGCAACACCAGCGGCAGTTCAGTGTAGTGGCAGAAAAGGGAATCACCGAGGACCCTCTGCAGTCAAATTGTGGTTACTGAGGGGAATGGTACAGGTGAGAGATCGAAATAAATTAGAGTTTTCCGACATTTAGAATTTAACTGAAATTAAAGGAATTTGAATGTTTGATTGCCGTTTAGACCCACGATTAGCAACCGCTCCAGTCCCGGTGGCACCTTTTCAAGTTAATTGGAGTATTCTTCGTGGTATTGTAGTGTTTGCTCACAAAGGGCATTTTCCCCGACGTTTCGGCGATATTAGTGTCGCCATCTTCAGGTGAGGACCCAATCAAATGGTGAAGAATCGAATCTTCACCTGAAGATGGTGAAACCATGGAGTTAGAAACCGCCAGTATTATATTATAACTCCGTGGTGAAATTAACATCCGCGAAATGTCATGGAAATCGGCTCTTTTTGGAGGACATCACAATACAAAGGTGCTCCTCTTATTCTGCACGCGCTCAGCCAACTGACATTTTCAGTAATGACATTTGTTTATTGGCACTTAAATAATACAATAAAAATAAACACACCAACAAAACATCTCAAAAGTCTGGGAGACTCAAAGTATGTAGAACACAAATTCAGAATTGCCACAATTATATATACTGTGTTAATAACCATAACAAAAATATTATAAACTAGGAAAACGCTCAGTGTAAAGCGTTGATGAGCGAGCCTTCTAGCCACTGCATCCGATACTGCATCCGATTTGATATGCATTTGCAAGTATCAGCTGCTCTACATGACTTGGAACTGAAGCATAAAAAAGGCAGGGATGAAAATGTAAAGTTTACATTTTCAAATATTTCAAGATTATAGAATAAAATGTCCTTAAAATTACAATAACTTTTGAAAATAACGACAGATTAGAATCCTTCATAATCATTTTTATAGCCAAACCAATTTTTAATTTTCATTGTTCCTATTTTAGCTTATAATAAATTTGTAATTAATACTTTAAAGTTGATAATTTTAATTGTATAGTACGCTGGATCCCAGTGGTCAACCTTTTTTAAAAAGGACAGCCGGCAATAAAGTGATTTTCTCTTCAAATTGGCAAAAATACCAATGATGGACCCAATGACCATGCGAAGTTTTAAGTTGATCGGTTAATCGGTTCTAGTTTAAATTTAAAAAATCACATGAAATATGGGGTTAAATTTTAACAATGAGAGGATTTGGCTGAAACTTTTTGAGATTGGGGACAATTGTGGTTGCAATGACTTTACAAAATTTAAAATTTATCGGACTAACCAATCAAAAGATATTTTTTTTAAAATTTAAACCAATCACAGGATCCCGTTCAAAAACGATCCCAGAGACCGCATAGATTACGTTAGTATGTGTGAAAAATTTCAGATCGATTGGTTGTGCGGTTTGCCTGGGCAGTACAGGCAAAAAACAAAAAAAAAAAAATCAAAGAAAGTGCCATATGAGTACCGTGGTGACGCTTGCTACGCTCGCTCAAAAATGAGAAAATAAGATGAGAAATACATTCTGATGAATAATTCGGTATAATCATAACAATAAAAGAAAAATAATGAAGTAATAATAATGATAATATAATGCAGGGTGCGCATTGATGGGGGGGATGGGGGGGATTTCCCCCCCTCTGGTTTTCTCATCCCTGGCTCTGTTTCCCAATAAAGCATCCCAGGGGGGGATAGATTATTCCCCCCCTCTGTAAAAGTTGACTTTTAATCTACAAAACAACAGATTACCTAGGTACTTTTTTCTGAAATAAATCTAAAATTATAAAAATAAATTGTCACACAAAACAACTGTCAAATTGTCTTTATTAGCAAATCAGCTGTATTTGATAAGATTTATTTTACTTGCCCACCACTTCTGAATTCCCTTTAAATTAAAAGCAATTCCTCTTTTATAATGCCATTTGTCATGTTGAAAAAGGGCTTCGAACATTGTACAAATCGCTTAGAAATGCACCAAATCCAATCTTGAAATTCATAATTTCCCGGGGCTATGCGCCCCAGACCCGCATGGTGCTGGGGGGCCCTCCCCCCAGATCCCCCATTGGGTTCGTGGGCAATCGTATTTTTCGCCTTTGCTATATTTCCCAACAATCTCGGAATTTTTATGTTTCCCATCCCCCCCTCTGAAAATTGAACAATTCGCACCCTGATATAATGACAATACTAACAATATTTAAATGACTATAAAACGATCTATAAACTAGATACTCCTATAATACGAATTAAAAAATGCTGTATCATTTTAAATCTGCGAAACACTGTCACATTCCCAATCACATTAATGTTATTTTTAGTAGATTTGATTAAAATTTTGTTCCCGTCATCTAATCCTTATCACACATAATTATGGAAGTGATTATACACTGTGTAATAAACACACATACAATGTGTAAAGGGAAACCTACACACATTCATGTGTAGGGATGACCATGACCACATACGAGCTATAAATATTACATATTTCTTGTTAAATATTGTTGACAAATTATACTTGAACTTCCACAAATCTTTCCAATAATCTCGGAATCTATATTATCCGTTTGAGTGATGGTAAGTCACAATTCAATACTGAATTATAACGATTTACTGTTGAATTGTCTGGCCATCAGTTGTGAAGCACATGCTCATTGTTCGGGTGGATTGTACGTAATCTCCAATCTAGGGAGAACACACACACACACACCCACACACACCCACACACCCCCACAGCTACACTCCGATTGCTGCTTTACGAGGTTTGGTGGGATTTTATCAAATCCGGAGTTTCATCTCTGGAACGGATTTGTGACCAGATAACGTCGAAATGCGCACGTATTTGTTCGCATTCAATGAGGACTAGAGGGAGTATACATTCCTCTCATGTTCATTGTGAGAAGTCATGTGATGTATCGATACTCCATTGGGTATTTACTCCGGTCACTAAGGGATTCTATTACTAACTCACGATTAATAATTAATCGTCAATTGCAAAATATTACCGAACGTTGCCTCTGTTCGACCATCCATATGCCTGGAATTGCACTTCTGTGCAATGGTCAAATAAAACTTAAAAGTGATCAATTCAGCAGAAAATAAACACTTCAGGCAACTATCAATTTCTATGATTTCATCTGTACTCTAGTGCTTTAACAGGTTTTAAGCTACTCTAAAGGCCGTGATGTATTACATGTTTAATTTGTATCTCTGTGTCGAATACTCAAGTTGCAAGCAATCTCATTGGCTGGATTAGTCTTATGCGGACTTTATAGTCGACGTTATGAAGCTGTTTAGGTGGGTGGTTTATGTTTAGGTGGAATTCTCATACATATTATCCGTACCACACAATACTTCACCAGCAATACTTCTGTGCGCTGGTGCAAAATTCCACACATGAATTTGGGATCGTCAGATCGATTTTCATAGAAATCTGGATTATAAATGGCCGTGTTTTACTATAAATTTCAATCTGCTACAAAATATCTGGATTCGTTCGAATCAAGTTTAAATTATCAGTGAAGTTACACATCAATCAATATATTCGTGCTCAATCAAATATGAAATCTGCTCAAAAGCGTCATTCGAAACGTTTTAACAATTGTACGAAAGGTCCAGACATCACCTATCCGATTAGCTTAGCTGCCCTATCTGTTTACTGCCTGACCTCTCCATGGGCTTATGTAACTATTTAAAAAGTCATTTGTACTCTGGATCAAACATCGACATGGATCCATCGTCAGTCTCAGTCATTGATTCAAGGATTGTGTATTTTAAAAAGTTCCGCTCATTGCCTCTAGCATGATGTCGTACACAGCTGCCATTTTGGGATTTCAAATTTACTCCTGAGTGGTAAAAGGCAATTAACATGGATGGAACCAAAGGACCTGTATGATTCCCTTTCTATTATATGAAATTCGATAGCCCAATGGAGTGCAAAAGTGTGTTAGCATGAGCTAGAGGATGGTAGAATGTCGTCGATATTGTGATATATTGAATCGCTTTCTGATTCATATTCATCAGTCAAAAAATCTGGCAATGAAGCCACAGCCTAAACGACTAAATAGACTGAGCTGAAATTTTTACCACATATGCACTTTTGTTTGAGGTGGCGTTTAACCCTGATGACCTTTTTGTGCCCCCATTTTTAACAGGAATTGACATCATATCTCTAAAGTTAGGTTCCCATGCATTGCACACGATTCAGTTTCGCGGTTTTAAACAACGAAAAATAAATGGAGTATCGATCATAATATGCGATTGGAACTTATCAATTGAGGTTTCTGATAATGGTGGTAGATGGCCCTACGGGTGTCATATCGCAATTTTGTTGCGGAGTATGGAAACACGATTCTCGTCCCGCGTGCGATTTGCGATTTGGACGCGATTCATGACATCCTAGCTTATTTCGGCTTTACCTTTTGGAACCAACCTAACGCCAATGTAGGTATTTAGACGGTCATATGTATGATATATTATCAATGTAGTAAAATAGGAATTAACTTATTACCAAACACGGAAATTACTTCATTAATCTGACTAAATTTATCATTTCAGACTTTAAATACACATGAAGAAATCTCATAAGCATGTGAATCTCGAAAACGTCTGCAGCTCTTCTCAAATTAAGATATCATTTAATGCAATTACCTATTCAGCATCAAGACCTCATTTTCTTAGAACAAATCGAAAATTGCGTAATTTTAAAACCAATAAGTAACGCCAATTCAATATGGTTACAGTTAGTAATTTAACGAAATAATTAATATCACATCGGTATAAAAATATTAGCCAAGTATCATCGCCTAGAACAAAGTAAACGTTGAACATGTCATCTAATTAATTCAACAAATCAATGTTAAAAATCGGAAATCTTGGTGCAGATCGTGTTTTAGTATATTTGAAGTATGTAGATGCAATTCTTATGTCTGACCAATAAACTTTTGTCTGTATTGGTAGTGATGCTCTACTCACGATGCGCAGAGTTTCTTTTATTTTTAAATATTTTCTTGATAGCACTGATTTTCAGTGTTGAATGCTCCTTTTTTATATCGGAAAACATTCACTTCTGTTTTTACACGAAGCGTTTTCATAGGAATTTTATTTATAACCAAATTTGTTGAGCGAGCGAATCGAGCGACTCCTTTTGACACGGACCACTGTTTTTTGTATTTGTCTGCTACCTGGAACAATAGAAGTCGCACCGTTTTACCGATCGATCTGAAATTTTGCACACATGTTCGGACCACCTTTTCTGTTTGCAGACCATATTTTTTTTGAAATCCTTTCATTAAAAATATCTCCTGATAGGTTGAAAAATGTTAATGGTCTTCGATAATGTGATCAAACTCATATTTTGCATGATCATATTTAAGACCAAAATTGTCTCTTATTTTACACAATTTCAGCCCAATCAGTCAAGAAAGAATGCACTTATTGAAATTTTTAATATCTGTCAGAAATGAAGTACCTATCAAAATAAATGTTTTTCCACTGCAACTGAATATGATTTGCTTGACGTACCAGAGTGTTTAGATGGCTATTCTCAAGTTTCAATGAAAAACGAATACTTTTATGTTGATTGAATGGAACATATTTCAATTCAATATGGATGTACATATTTTCTGTGCGTTGTGTACCTACCTAAGTAATTCCGGTTCGAGAATTTGCACGTACTGGTGCTCGCTCATCAACGCGTTACACTGAGCGTTTTCCTAGTGCTCTATATGGAACCGTGAATCTGTGAACAGTTTCACATCTCTTTAAGCCCATGTCCCATCAGTATCTTGCCTATTGACCTCCCATGGAGCTAGGACCCTCGGAATACTTTTATCACTGCGAGATAGCTTTCAATAAAGTTAAAGCTTGCGGTCACTCAAAAGCTAGTGCCCTGGAGACAGGACCAGACCATGACATGGCCGACCAGGAGTGGAGAAGTTCCATCAATACCTTGCAGCAGGCATGGTATTATTTATAGTTTCACTGCGTGCAGCGAAGAGAGTGTCATATCGTGGGATATTTTATACTGAAATTCATGATAAAACTCAATCCAGAGACAAGATATTTTATATGTTTTAAGCCCATATATGACCATTGTGTGTTATAGTTAATTAAAATAGGACCAAACTTATGACACTGTTGTACTATAAGTTTGCAAAAAGATAAAAGAAATACTAATTTGAATAAAGAATGTCTACGAATATAATGATAAGAGTTATTTAGATGCATGTTTGAGGCATGTCTTTGGATGTATGTAATATATCAATGACAAGGAAACGTAAGTGTTATTTTTAACAACCGAATTTATCAAAGCTAACTCTCAAAAATATTATTTTGTAACAGATAAAACAACCTTAGTAAGTTATATGTTGAAGGAATAAAAACAACGGCGAAATCAGAGGAACGGACGAAAAAATGATTCGTTCATCACGCTTTTGCACCCGAGGTATAAAAGGAAGCCATTCTCCTGGCTTCTCATTGTCAAAGCTTCGGGCAGAACACGCAACGTGAAACCGGGAACAAAACAATTATTACTCGAGCTTCTCGACGTTGAATTTGAACAGCTGTTGCTCTTTCCGACGCACCCATGACTTAACGGGGACGTCACCTGAAAGGAGCGCTATCCGACGCTGTGAGATCTCTCAATGTTGAAACCTGAGAGATTTATCTATGCCTAAGACAGAAAGCTCAAAGTTCAGATCAACTTTTTTAATGAACATTTGTTTTGAGTTTGAAATGGTTATTCTATTTTTGAACGCAGTCTTAGTTCAAGATGATGGTAAGAAATATGTCAAAGAATGACTTTAATGAGTACATATAGTGTTCATTATTTTATAATTAATAACATTACTTACAATGTATCATTCGTGTTACTAGGGCTATATAGGGCTGAATGAGTTACAACCATGCACAAAAAAATTAAATATTAAATATCATTTACATCCTTTCTACAATATGAACTCGTCCTGAGAAGAAAATACAAGCTTTAAAAGGAATTCCATTTTTTTTTTTTATTTAAAAAACACTCTGCTGCCCGACAGGTCTTGTAGCTTTGAAGGTAGATTATAACACAATTTGACGCACTACGCACAGTCAGTTGCTTCAATCATGATCAAACACTTGTCTTTCTGACTAAAGCATCAAGTCCAGAGCAACCCTTGAGGACTTCAATCACTCTAGTGCTTGTTCTGTAGAAGACCTCAAGGCTCAATATAATTAGATATTAATTACTAGTCCTTTGTCGAGCAAACCGTACCTTTTTGCCACTTGCAGGTTTGACTCACAGAAACACGAGTTATTAAAATTTTGCACTAATTAAAATCATCGCAAAAAGAACTACCAACATATTCGTATGAAACCAAGCAATGTCCATATGGTGATCAAATGGTCAAAGGACATATGTTTTCTTAATTCATTGAATTTTACGACTAGACGGACTTGGGGTGTGAAGTCCGGGGAACTAGTACAATACTTATTTCAGATTGTGACACCGTCTTAATTCTAATTGAAGTGAGACGGTATATGTTGAAATTCTTAAGTACTACCTTCACAATAGAAACTGGAGAGTCTGTTTATCTTATTTCACTTACGATGTTAATGTCGTAGGTGAAAAATACTGGTTTCAATCTGTGTTTCTCCGTTTGTCGGTAAGCAGCCCGTGAGCGTGCACAACGGGTCCGGGAGCACGACACGATGTCAAGGTGTAAAGGCACTATCTCGCCATGTTTGTCGGCTGCAGGTGAAGCAGCCCGTGAGCGTGCACAACGGGTCCGGGAGCACGACACGATGTCAAGGTGTAAAGGCACTATCTCGCCATGTTTGTCGGCTGCAGGTGAAGCAGCCCGTGAGCGTGCACAACGGGTCCGGGAGCACGACACGATGTCAAGGTGTAAAGGCACTATCTCGCCATGTTTGTCGGCTGCAGGTGAAGCAGCCCGTGAGCGTGCACAACGGGTCCGGGAGCACGACACGATGTCAAGGTGTAAAGGCACTATCTCGCCATGTTTGTCGGCTGCAGGTGAAGCAGCCCGTGAGCGTGCACAACGGGTCCGGGAGCACGACACGATGTCAAGGTGTAAAGGCACTATCTCGCCATGTTTGTCGGCTGCAGGTGAAGCAGCCCGTGAGCGTGCACAACGGGTCCGGGAGCACGACACGATGTCAAGGTGTAAAGGCACTATCTCGCCATGTTTGTCGGCTGCAGGTGAAGCAGCCCGTGAGCGTGCACAACGGGTCCGGGAGCACGACACGATGTCAAGGTGTAAAGGCACTATCTCGCCATGTTTGTCGGCTGCAGGTGAAGCAGCCCGTGAGCGTGCACAACGGGTCCGGGAGCACGACACGATGTCAAGG